>OZ020312.1:51435823-51666671 GCA_963971305.1 Arcuatula senhousia | reverse complement strand
TAAAAAGTATATAATGATTTAAATTTGTATTTAATATAAAATAATTGTTTGTCATAAAATGTTGTACATACATGACAGTGTTTTCAGAATGTTATCCAAAAATGAAGCAATTTATATCGTATTTTTTTATGTCATTAATCTCAAGTTCCCGGAAAGATAGTCTCCAAAACGAGGACTGTTAGGTGAAAGGATCTCGTCAATTTAAGAAACTGTCTTGAACTGATCCATTCTCACAATTTCGTTTTACAGACATATAAACACAGGACTCATGACTTTGTGAAGATGGAAATGATTGTAAGGTAAGAAGTTTGCTTTATGGGATAGAAGAAACAATCCGGCAATCAATTATAAAAGGAACGCACCCATTGTTGAGGCTTGTTTAGCGTATATTTGGATATGGGATATCCACACATTTTCTAAGTGGGATACGGGATATTTCAGGCAAAACTTATTGGGATATGGGATATTTTTGTCAATTTTATTTACAGGGATATGGGATACTGGAAAAACATTTTTTGGGATACAGGATATTTGATGAAAAATTTATGGGGATATGGGATATTGGTACCCCCCCCCCCCCTAAACAAGCCCCATTGTTATGCCAATTCTTTACTGAAAAAAAACATGTCATCCAAAATGTTCACGCATGATATACTCTTCAAAAAAAGTTACGCATAGGTAGAAAATTCCCTATATGTTTAATGCAAACCCACACTTTTTTGAAACACTATAACTAAGCCATCCTTTATCCGATTTCCATGAAATAAAACCAATAAAAAGAAAAATGAATGAAGCTTTATCGTGTATTTTTGGCAAAATCGTAACTTTACTGATGTTTGGGATATTGCAAGTAAAACTTAAGTGTACATTTTACGCATAATCTTCCCGTTTAAATTAATGCAAAATGTTACGCGAAAAACATTAGTCGTGTTCTACTCGCGATATCTTAAAAACCATTTAAGTCAGGATTTTGGCCCAAATTAATCGAAAAAAAATTATTTATTTTTCTTTTTAATGGATTTTATTTCATGAAAATCGACCACAGAACAGCTCGGCAATATTAATTTGAAATAGCGTAGGTTTGCATTAAACCTATGGGGAATTTTCTACCTATGCGTAACTTTTTTTGAACCGTGTATATACTTGCATAAAAAGTTGTGCATTTATAATATTTCTTAATCATGTTTCTGCGTTCTCCGTTCTTTTTGAAAACAACTTATGCTTAATGAACTGGGCCAAACAAAATTTTAGTTGTGCAAGTGGAAAACATATTATCGGAAATGACTAAGAGTGGATAATGTCCATATTTCTAAGTCACATTTGAGTTCTTTTGTTACTTTTTGTTCTTCTTTTCAGGTGTATTAGTCTTACCTTGATATCAGCACAGAAACTTAGCCATGGTTTAGAGAAAAGTTAACATAATAAGTGACTTTTACTTATAAAAAGACAATTCTGGGGAATTCTACTTTCATTTCTGTTATCACAATTTTCTAAAATTAAATTTCCACAGAAAATCCACAAATAAGTCGATTTTCCATAAAGCTATTTAAAAATGTAATGTGAAATCATATTCAAATATAGATAAAATTATCTTTGATAAACTATATACTATTTTGTGTGTTACTCCCAGGGGCGTAGCTAAGCGTACTCTTGTACTCCAAAACGTCCACATCATTTCCACAAAAAAAAAAAAAAAATTAAAGAATACCAGTTTAAATATTAGTCTGATATATGGGGCTTTGGGTACTAAGTATATATTTACATTTTTAGTCTTGATGTATGCATATACATACTTAGCGGTGGGATTTTTTATGCATGCGTTGTATATTAAATCTTGTCAGCTTCATCTGTATCCTGAACGAAATCATATTACGGAAATTTTCGTGTCTTTTTGGAATGATACCTTTTTTACATGCCGTTTAATGGCGTACTTTTCAAAACAACGTAGCATGGTACCTAGAATAAGATAAATTAATCATCCCAAAATGCAAAAGAAAATTACAGATGTTTTCAATAAGATTAATCCAAGTCAACAGCCGAACATTGAAACACCAGAACCAGAACAAACTTCAACGACCTCGGAAACCTCAAGTCAACCATCATGTTCCAGTAGTAAACATTCTAACGTTAAACGCTCTTGTCAGATACCATACCCGGACTTGTTTTCATTGTCCGAAGAAGACCTTCGCCAGCAAGATATGAAAAGCCAGCTACTTTCTGGATCGTGGGAAAACGCACATAGATATGAATTTCCCGTGAGGTAAGAATTTTTACGATTTTAATGTTTTATTTGAAAAATCAAACAGGGTCGCTTAGTTCGTGGTTGGAAGAAGTCCGACTGTGTAAGCACAACAGATCCCAAGACAGACAGAAGAGAGATATGTTAAGGGTTTATTATTGAGCATTTTATACTTGGCATTCCCAATTGAATTCAATAAAGAGGGGAAAAATATCGACACCCTCAACCTTAAAAAGTCAATCAAAACAGTTAATTTTACCCCTGCATGAAATGTAACGGTATATAGATAGGGTCTGGGATGTACCGTTACGCCTTAGATTACCATTCTCGTATCTCAGTCTTGTTTTCGCAACTCTTCAAACTCTCAATGGAATTTCATGAACCTTTCACGCAATTTTTGTGACATAATGTAGGTGTTTAAAATTCAATCTGATCGTGGGGGGGGATATTTATTTGCGGGCAGCTGCTTAGTTTCTCTAGTTTTTAGCCGAATGTAGGTTTTGTTTGTCTAAATCAAAGCTAGCCTACCATATACGTCAATGATGATGCTCCACGCTACAAGCGGGCAACGGTCGGTTCTATATATGAACTGAGTGAATGAAATAAATTTCCGGCTGTCCGTCCGTCTGACTACGTTTTGTTTCCCTTTGAATTATATTGTGTACATCTGTTTTTAATTGATATTGGCTAAATACGTTTTTTTTTTATTTAACTTTTCAGCACATGCATATAGTGTTGTGTCAAACATCATTCCTTAATATTTTAAAATTATAGATGCATGTTGAAGTTTATGTGAATATTTCTTGCTGTATACCCGTTGCAAAATTATACGCGAAAACCCGTTCTATTTGATAAACAAAATATTTGAATTTCATCAGAGCTGTTAAGTCTTCCATATTGAATGTATTGAAGACAAAGTTAGATTTTCAACAAGATTATAAAAGAGACTTTTACTAAAACATGTAGTAACTTGTAAATATTATTTAAGTTTTTTTCTCTTTAATTCAAAATCTATATATTTATGACTTGTGTAATATGCCACATAACACGTTTCATTATTTCAGGTACTTCAATGGGAAACCTAGGAAATTCACCAGTAACTGGCTTCAAAAACACCCCTGGATGCGCTACTCAATTACGAAAGACGCGGTGTATTGCGTTTATTGTGCTCTTTTTGGAATACAAAGAACAGATGCCAAGGAACGCACCTTTAGCAAGTCCTGTCCTGTTTCTGATTGGACAAACTTAAGTAAACTCGTCTCACGACACATATCTCAGACCGCAACACACCATGATAATGTCCGAGCCGGTGAAAACTTTTTGCGTATAGCGTCAGGGGAAACGGAAGACATATCTACTAAACTGTGTGCACATCAAAATGAAGTCATTGAGAAAAACCGACACGTATTAAAGGAAATTGTAAAGGTTCTCCTTTTCTGCGGAAGACAAAATATTGCCATTAGGGGACATACGGAAGAAAAGAGCAATTCTTCTGCCTTATTAAACATGCAAGCACAGAAAGATTCAATTCTTTCTGAACATTTAGCAAAGGGTGATCCTAGACGAAAATATACTTCACCAACTATACAAAACGAACTTATTGAACTTTGCGCGAATCAGATACGACAAGATTTGGTAAAATCATGTAATGCTTCTGGTTGTTTTGGTTTTATTGCAGATGAGGCAACAGATTGCTCAACCAGTGAGCAGATCTCTCTTTGCGTTCGGCATTTCGATACCAAAAAGGGTGAAGTATGTGAGAGTTTCCTTGGCTTTAAAGAGGCAGAAAAAACAACTGGTTTGGCACTAGCTGAAAAGTTTATTGAAGCTCTAGGCGATTATGGAATCCACATTGACAAGATGCGTGGTCAGGGTTACGACGGCGCGGCAAATATGTCCGGTATTCACAGAGGAGTGCAGGCTAGAATCAAGGAAAGAGTTCCATTGGCAACCTATACTCATTGTCGTGCACATTCGCTCAACCTTGCAATCATTCACGCATGTCGCGAACCACTCATAAGGAATCTAATGGATACAGTTCAAACGATAGCCTTTGCTTTTGACTATTCAGCGAAACGACTTCATCAATTTAAAGAAAGTCTTGAACTCAACGCAGAAGCAAAGGAGGCAATGGAAAGAAAGACAAAGATCAAAACACTTTGCGAAACTAGATGGTTTTCTAGAGTAGACGCACTAACAACCTTTTTGAAATGCTATGGTGTTATCTTATCTGCCTTAGAAGAATTGGCTGATGGCGGTGATTCAAAAGCTAGAAGTTACCTATGCTCTATTAGGCAATTTGACTTTATCGTTGCTTTGGTCACTGCCGAGCATGTTCTTTTACCAATGAATCCTCTGTCTGCACTGTTACAAGGAAAATCACTAGATCTCTTAGAAGCTGTTAAAGAATGCCAAGCGGTTATTACTGTACTTCAGGACGAACGTGCCGATGATAGTGTATGGGATCTACTTTATGACAAAAGTGTTCAACTAGGGCGTGAAAACGATGTTACAGAAAGTACTCCACGAGTTAATGCTCGACAGCGACACCGGGGTAATACTCCATCCACGACACCGTCCCAATATTGGAAACGCAACTTGTATTTGCCGTTTCTGGACCACCTTATTACAGAATTGAATGAAAGGCTGGTGGTTAATGAGAGCAGGTTTCACGCACAGTACTTAATACCGTCAAGGGTAAAAGACTTGTCGACGGAACAAGAAATGAGCATTTTCACAGCTTTTAATGACGACATTCCTGCGGATGCTGTTGAATTAAAGAATGAGATAAGACGCTGGAAGGCTAGGTGGTCTAATTCAATCGACACCCCTAGTACTTTGGAAGAAACCCTCCGCTGCATTCGGGAACCACAGTTGTATCCGAATGTCTATAGATGCATAGAGGTGTTGTTATGCATGCCTGTCTCTTCCGATTCTGCCGAGAGATCTTTTAGCGTTATGCGAAGGGTGAAGACATACTTGCGTTCTACTATGGGAGGAGAAAGAATGTCATCGCTGGCAGTTCTTCATGCATATCGGGATGTTGACATAGACATTGATCTTGTGGTTTCTTCATTTGCTGCACAAAAGTCAAGACGCCTTGCTTTTGTATTTGAATAAATAAAATGCTGTTCTTGGTTTCATTATCTCACTCAAAAGAAACCACAGATGAATTTACGTGTAAATCATGTCTACATATATACTAATTCAGCATATATATTAACTTTACTTTTTCATTAGAATGTGCGGGTCTGTGGTATTTGGTATTTTTGTATTTGTATTCCTGACCTCTGGTTGGTTAACTTAATGAGTGTTTCTCCTTTTAACAACTTGACTTCATACCTAGAATTCTTGAATAAAAGCTGGTATCGAGAAATATGCTTATCCAGGATCTATCATAAATATCTCAAATAAAAACTACTAAAATATAGAGAAACGAAATCCAAATGAAATATAACAATCAATAGTGACCAATAGTGATTTAGGGTACAAACACGCCTACCTAAGTTAAAAAAATAAAACATTAATTGAAAAATTTGGAGTCATCTGTAGTTTCAGAATGGTCGAAATTTATACCTTAATTGTATAAAATTCGTTAGCTTCCGGGGGCTACGCCCCCTGGTCCCCCACCAGGGCTTTGCCCTGGACCCATA
This sequence comes from Arcuatula senhousia, assembly GCA_963971305.1. Classification (NCBI taxonomy): domain Eukaryota; kingdom Metazoa; phylum Mollusca; class Bivalvia; order Mytilida; family Mytilidae; genus Arcuatula; species Arcuatula senhousia. The sequence continues at coordinate 51,660,779 of OZ020312.1, read as the reverse complement.
AGGGGGCCTTGAGCGGCCACCTTAACCCCCTGCCGACTTGGGAGTACACTTTAATAATACCCTAGCTACGCGACTGACTCCAAAGGATAAACACTGGTATTACATACATGACGTAAAAGACCCCTTTGTGGACCGCCCAGTAGTGCACCACATAGGCTAAATTTTCCGCCCCTACCCACCTCTCCCCTTTTTCCTTTGGTTCTTCAAATTTACCGGTCCTTTGTTTCCCACCCCATCTCCATATTTCATTTATCATCATCATTTCATGTTCATTTTATCATCCTTTTCATGTTCATCGCCTGTAAATAACCTATAGCATTGCACGGGCGTAAAAATCGTGATGACTTCAACTTTCCAATCGTCAACTTCCCCTTCTTGTGTAGCAATATTCCGTCAGCTCCAGCTTATGGAGTTTACGTATCTCAATTGATTCGTTACTCCAGAGCGTGCGGGACTTACATCGATTTCCTTAGCAGAGCGACACGTCTGACGCAAAAATTGCTCACACAGGGTTATGTTGCTCCTCGGTTGCTGTCTTCACTCAAGAAATTTTACGGAAGACATCATGCACTTATAGACAAATATGGGATTTCGATCTCTCAGATGAGTGCAGATGTTGGTTTGTCATAGTGTGTTGTTTTGTCTTCCTTTACTAGATTTGACACGCTGAATGGACTATTGGCAACGCGACGGGTGTGCTATAGCAAGCAGGAGCTGCTTACTCTTCCGGAGCACCTGAGTTCACTCTTGTTTCGACTGGAGTTCGCGTTGTTGATTGATATTCAGTTGTTTTGTGTTTCCATGTTTTACGTGTTGTCTGTTTTTGTCCCGTTCTTGTTTGTGTTTACTGGTTTAGTCTCTGCCCTTTCGGACTTTTGACATTCGGATACCCCATTGGTACCTCTGCTTCCTGCATTGTATTATTTATTAAACTATATATGCCAGATTTCTGTAAAACATAATAACACTGGTATTACATACATGACGTAAAAGACCCCTTTGTGGACCGCCCAGTAGTGCACCACATAGGCTAAATTTTCCGCCCCTACCCACCTCTCCCCTTTTTCCTGTGGTTCTTCAAAATTTACCCGTCCTTTGTTTCCCACCCCATCTCCATATTTCATTTATCATCATCATTTCATGTTCATTTTATCATCCTTTTCATGTTCATCGCCTGTAAATAACCTATAGCATTGCACGGGCGTAAAACACCAACTCACTCACTCACATACATGACATACGTATGTTTTTATACATGTCGTTGATAATGATTTTTGTTGGGGTTTTTTTTCCACATAGATCTATGTATTGGGACTCTCCTCTTAATACCACAGCATTGACTAAGGTCCCAATTTTGTCTTGTTACTTTTATTTTATTGTAAAAAAAAATATTTTAATCAGTGTGAGAGGTACGAAAGTGAATGAGAGAAACTGTGAGTGAAAAGGTTTGATATTATACATTGTACATGAGTAAAATTTGATTATATGCCCTAGCGGGCCTATGATTGGCTTAATAAAATACTTTATACTTTATAAACTGTGTAAGAGGAAGAAAGAGGCTGCATTTGTTTTATTCAACATTATTTCCATGGAGAAATTTTCAATTTTAATTGTAGCTCAATACAAATTAAACAGCCTTCAAGTCGTCATTATAGATTCTGTCTATCATTTTGTCCAAAACGTGTCTTTTCAAGAACATTCATTTCTCGACACACTAAATACGTTATTTTAATCTAGTATATTCAATACCAGTTATAATTGTTACAACACAAATTTAAATTATTTTTAGAGTAGTTTACATTAGGATTAGTATATTGTACAAAAAATGATTCGAAAATTCAGTCACTTATACTAAATCCTATTTGGTATTAATTAGTCCAGCGGAAAAAAAAAACATTAGAGAATATCAAATGATAAAAATGATAAAGATGATCGATTTTCTAATTGAGAGTATATTTGTCGAGTATGATTTGTGTGCTTTTTCAGCCGACAATTGGCATCCAAATTGGCCCTTTTTGTGCACCATTACTTGGCGATTTTTTTTTCTTCATTCAAATGAAGCGGACTTCTTACAATCACTTCTTTATCTAAAGGATTGCACACTGGCTTTATCTTTTAATCTCACACTTCGTTATATTAAGGATGTCCCTTGTAAGCTAAACAGTCCGCGATTTGGTGTCTATGTACAGTTGTTTATTCAAACCTCTCTACTTTCGGGCTTCTCCTGACAGTTCTATAGCTGCTCTTACCCGTAGACAGAACCTGTCAATAAGTGGTCTTGGGTAGAAGAATAGGCATAAACAGTTCTAACCAATATCACCATTTTGATTTAGTGCTGTCCTATACCATGACAGTTCTACACCTTTAAAAAGATTTAAAACAGTCCCACGCCTTAACATCCCGATATCCGAACCAAAAAAATCGCCTATATTTCGACGCATATTTGATCTATAATAAAAATTCTTTATTATTTGTTTTAATCATCATCTTTTCTTAAAAGCATTATTCTACATAGCCATGCTAGACTGTCACGATTTTGGTCAGTTCAAAAACTGTCCTGAGTTGGGGAGAAGTGTCAGAGTGTAATATTGTATGGTTGTATGGTCCTTTTATCAGTATATATTTTCTGTATCATTTGTAGGGTACTTACTGCTAAATCAACCAATCAGATTTGGAATGTATGTGAAAATAGTGCTAAGAAATACCTGAGTAGTAATTTCAAAGTTAGATATTTTTCATAAAAATGTAAAGTTTTGTAATATCTGCATATATTTAGAAAATGAAAATAGAACATCTCTGCAACATGTGCATCCCAAATTTAAAGAATTTTAAGCAGATCTTAGTTTGTTTACAGGGGGGTATTCCAGGACCTATACTTTAAAAAAATGCTGTCTGTTAAAAGTTCTATTTTTAGGCCGCTCTTCAACGAGGAGATAGCTTTTCTCTATAAGGCTTTAAATGTGACATGAAAACTTGTAAACAACTTTGATATAGGTTAAGGATTCTGAGGATATATACTTTTCATGAGGTGTTACTTAAGGTAAATTGGCTAGAGGGCTTTGAAAAACTGTTATCATACGAGAGACCTATTCTCGAATATCTATTCTAGATGTATACTTAGATTCACCCTGCTGTCGATTGCATAACGATTCGTATGTTGCATAATAGGATGTTAAATAGTTCGTCATGAGGAATGATTTTAATGCCAGTTTGTGAATAAATTAGAGTCTGTGTGAAATTTTATCAATGATCAATTTAAAAAAAAAATACCGAAAAGTCACCATCCGGTGCATTATCGCGCTATAATAGCTGTTACTGCAGTTAAATTTCTTATATATAACTGCGCGAACTATTTTTATCTCAGCAGCATAATATACACAAACAGATCGAACTTTTCAAGATATGTTAATTTTTTCATCGTTTTATCGTTTTGGCAACTTGTTCTGTCACACTTTTTGTATTCCAGTTGTAATATATATTTTTATAGTTATTTTCTTCATCATTTGTGAAATTGGATAACTTCAACTAACACCGTTTTCCAAATCCTGTTTAAACTTTGGACACTTCTCTAGATTTTTCATCTCTTCCTTTAATGATCCGCGAGATTACCCTGATGATTCGTGGGATGTTAGACCGTTTCCTTCCCCTTTGTCAGTTCTCCCCGCGCCATGCAACAGGAAAATTAGAACAGGACGCTCTCTGTAATTTGTGGCAACCACAGCGTGAGTAACGAACTATCAGTGTTTTTAATTGATCGTTTTACATCCTTTTTAGACAAACATAACTTTATTTCATCTGGATATAATCTAAATTGAACCGGACAGCGAAACCAAGCATTGGACCTGACGAAGGGAATTTCCCGTAATTTTATAAACAATATTTGGACATTTAATTTTGAATTATGCTATATTTATGTGAATATTTCATTGTATTTTACTTATCTATGATCCCCCTTTACAGTTTTACTATGAACTTTAACGTTTTTACATGTACTTTGTAACCTTAATTTGTCCCCCTTTATTTTCAGTATTTTACCACTACATCTGATTGTCTGTTGCTGCTTAAAATAAAACGTCGACCTCAGACTAGTTATTTTTCCAAGGCCCAACAACTTTCAGTGGTTTATCTATCCGGGAGAGCCGGAATAGTAAAATAGCTCCGTACAACGCCAGTTACAGAAGTGTCGCTGCAGTCTACGCCAGGAGACGTCCATAGAAGACCAGCAAAGAACTGTATCCTTCTATACAAAACTTTTATGAGCTCTCGCAAGAGAGACGCACCATTTCCTTGGTTCTTGTAGTGTGCTGCGGCCGTAGAAGCGCCCACACACTAACCTTTTAAGACACATCACACCACCTGGTCTGGGTAAATAATAAACCCAGCTCAGTTTTTCCTTAACTGTACAAGCTAGATAGAATACCGTGATATAACGTGTTTTACACGTACCAAATCACACACAAAGCTAGTATCAAGCCAGATAGCACACAAACGTTTTTTAAACGTTATTAATACTAGCTCAGCTGAGACAAAAAGTCAAATCACAATTTCGAGATTTTTCTCGTAACTACAAAGTGATTGTGACATGATGAGTGACACAGGTGACAACGTCACCATACAACCAACAGGACCAGATCAACACTCAGACATACGATCTGACAATACAGAGAAAAGAGTCAGAACTCTGAATGAAAAGGGCATGGACGTCTACATTGAAAGACGTGAGAAATACGCTCAAGACATAGAGCTACTATGGGGCATGTTAAATGCCTTCCTGCAGGAGGTCGATATCCCTCCAGACAATGTACGAGGTTGCCTCGCTTTACAAGAAAAGATAGCCCAGTCCGCTAGTAGATACGAACGTCAAGTCGACGCATTCATAAAATTTATGAAGGACACAAGGGCCGAAGAAAGCAATCGGGACCTCCAAGCATTCACTACCCTGGCTGATATAAGACGGCAAACATTGGACACAGCGATGTCAACTCTACGGGACGTCACCAATGCATTTGGTCCCGCGTCACCAACAATTCATCAGCCACAAGGGCAGCCTACCTCAGGTCAACAGAATGTCACTGTGCTAGAACCACATGGGTCCGTGAAACAAGAACGCAACTCAGTTAGGTCAAAGCCAAATAGCGGATGCAAATCCGTGGGTAGCTCAAAATCCAGCAGCTCGTCAAGTGCTTCAAGAAACAAGCGTGCTAAAGCAGATGCTGCTAAGGCCAAAATAGCCTTTCTAGCTAAGCAGGCTGCTCTCACAAAACAAGAGGCTCTTCTAGAGGAATACGAGTTGCAGCGAAAGGCAAGCCAGAAAGTTGAAATAGAACGACAGATCGCAGCTGATGCAATTGAAGCGGCGACAACCCTTAGGAAGAAAATGGAGTTGCAAGCAGACAAAACTCTCCTAGAAGCTCACATGGAAGCAGCTATGGCCGAAGCCGAGGCGAGAGCATTCGAGGACGACGGCAGTCAAAATATCGAAGACGAACCACACATCGGCGTCGACCTACCATTAACTATGGCCGACCCGATCCGACGGGTACAAGATTATGTGAGTCAACACAACAGCAATACTCATGCAATGAATGAAGATCAAGCCGACGTCGGAATAAACACATATCCGACGCACTCCGATTACACAAGGAAAGTTACGGTTTTCGAACCGCTTGCTACAACTGAAGAGCCTAGGAAGATAGGACCACCATCCATGGCATCGACACCCTACCGACGAGAAACCGACGACGTTGACACCACTTGCAAAACTTATGGTCTCAACCGGGATGCTCCCGTATTCGTGCCATCCACTCAAGATCAACATTCCTTATCGACAACGTCGTCGTTGACGCAGAATCACCGTTCCGACAGGAAGGATTCAACGTCCGAGGAATTGACTAAATTCCTACTGAGAAAGGACTTACTACTCTCCCGTCTCACCCACTTTGATGACAAGGCCGAGTCCTATGCAGTTTGGAAGGCCGAATTCAAAGGCGTCGTGGAGGAGCTAGGAATATCCAACTCCGAAGAGCTTATTCTTCTCAAGAAGTGGCTAGGGAATAAGTCTGCACAATATGCAGCCAGTATTAAAGCGGCAAACGTCGATAATCAAGCAAGAGGCTTGCAGTGTCTTTGGGAACGCCTAGACGAACGTTATGGCGCGTTACAGTTCACAGAGCACGCACTCAGACAGAAATTGGAAGCCTTCCCTAAGTTAACGAACAAAGATACCGAACGTTTCTACGACTTGTTCGATCTCTTATCTCATATCCAATGCCTAAAACGAAACCCAAACTTTCGTAATCTGTTAGGGTATTTCGATACATCATCGGGACAACAACCTATATTAGCCAAGCTCCCGTATGGACTCCAGGACAAGTGGACTATAAGAGCTTCAGAGTACATGAATGAACACCACGTTCCATTTGCACCGTTCTCAGAATTAACGGATTTTATCCGTGAAATTGCTAAAATTAAAAACAATCCTTGTTTCAATTACGATATTGGCAGCAGTCTATTTGCATCTAAGCCCCAATCCCAGACTACTAAAGAGAAAGTCAACGTATACAAGACATCTACAGACACGAGTACGGAGCATAGCTCCGCAGATATTTCTACTTATGGGTCTACGAAACTAGAAAATGACAACCCGATCAACCTGAAGGAGCGTTGCATCATTCATAAGGACAAACATTCGCTAAACGAATGTAACGGCTTCAGGACGAAACCAATTGAGGAGCGCATTAAATTGCTGAGGGAACACAACGTATGCTTTAAGTGCTGCGAGTCCGACACGCACTTTAAAGCCAACTGTCAAGAAAGAGTTGTCTGCAATGAATGTGAGAGCACACGTCACCCGACAGCTCTTCACATCTCTAACTCAGACGAACGACCACTGTCGGCAGCGAGTTTTTCTCGTGAATCCTCACAAAACAATGGCGAGGAGCAAAAGGCTCCAAAGACAAACAACACCAAAGACACCGTACAGGTTACATGCACCGAACTATGCAGTTCAACGAACAGCGGAAAATCATGCGCAAGGATTTTGCCAGTAGACGTGTTTCACAAGGACGATAGATCCACTGTACATCGCATGTACGCAATCATTGACGACCAAAGTAGTCATACGTTGGCTACAACTGAATTCTTCAATCTCTTTGACGTCAAAGGACCCTACGAGAATTACGATCTTTCGACCTGCTCAGGACGCACACTGATGTCAGGAAGGAAAGCAAACGACCTTATGATAAAGTCAATCGGAGACGATTTCGAAACAAATCTGTCGACGGTCATCGAATGCAACGACATTCCGAACAACAGGTCCGAGATACCGACACCTGAAGTTGCGTCGCAACATCCACATCTGCGGGATATAGCCGAGTATATCCCAACAATCGATAAAAATCGCAAGATTCTACTCCTCATCGGGAGATCACTCCCGGCTGTACATCACATTCTTGACCAAAGGATAGGTTCACACTTTGAACCATTCGCACAGAAGCTACCGTTAGGTTGGGTCATTATCGGGGAAACTTGTCTGGACCGACAACATAGACCACCGGATATCAACGTCAAGAAAACGTGCATTTTGCCGAACGGCCGACCCTCATCTTTGCAACATTATACGAACCAGTTTCACGTAACCGAGTATCGTGATAACTTTCCACACAATCAAAATGTTGCGGACTCGATTGTATTGGACATCTCAGAGAAACCGCCTGATTGGGATAAACTGCCAGAATACGAAGGCGACGTCGTGAATTTCATCACGCCTGAAGACGACAGATCACCGAACTGGTTCTGTTAGACAGCATGCTAAAGCTAACGCTTTTAGTTATTTGCACCGTGGGCAGACTACGTATTTTGTAAATATATTGTGACAATTCATTGTTTTGGACATTCCTTTCTGTTTTCGTTAATACCAGGATGCTTCTTCATTCTAGGAACACGTCGTTCCTCACCACGCCGTGCGTGGCAACGCTGGAAAATCCCATTGGGCAACGCTGGAAGCCAGACAACGTTGGAGCTACCTCACGATCCGCGTATCAAGAAGACATTCCGTGAACGAACTGTATATTTGTTTATACCTTATACTATTTGATTCTAAAATGACATTGGGATTTACGTGTTTGTAACGTGATAAAAGTAATAGTGATATACCCCTGGATATCAGACGGGGAGTGTTCTGTCACACTTTTTGTATTCCAGTTGTAATACAATTGGATAACTTCAACTTACACCGTTTTCCAACTCCTGTTTAGACTTTGGACACTTCTCTAGATTTTTCATCTCTTCCTTTAATGATCCGCGAGATTACCCTGATGATTCGTGGGATGTTAGACCGTTTCCTTCCCCTTTGTCAGTTCTCCCCGCGCCATGCAACAGGAAAATTAGAACAGGACGCTCTCTGTAATTTGTGGCAACCACAGCGTGAGTAACGAACTATCAGTGTTTTTAATTGATCGTTTTACATCCTTTTTAGACAAACATAACTTTATTTCATCTGGATATAATCTAAATTGAACCGGACAGCGAAACCAAGCATTGGACCAGACGAAGGGAATTTCCCGTAATTTTATAAACAATATTTGGACATTTAATTTTGAATTATGCTATATTTATGTGAATATTTCATTGTATTTTACTTATCTATGATCCCCCTTTACAGTTTTACTATGAACTTTAACGTTTTTACATGTACTTTGTAACCTTAATTTGTCCCCCTTTATTTTCAGTATTTTACCACTACATCTGATTGTCTGTTGCTGCTTAAAATAAAACGTAGACCTCAGACTAGTTATTTTTCCAAGGCCCAACAACTTTCAGTGGTTCATCTATCCGGGAGAACCGGAATACAACTATCTTCTTATGTATTTATGAACCATGCAAACGTTTTGCGATCTTAATGATATAATTTCACGTGTAATTGTTTTAAAATTATCAATAAAGCATTGACTTCGTGATGTTATTTTATGAAAACAAGATGGCTGGATCGATTCGTTCTTCGTTTCATGTGCATGTACACAACCTGTTTGAGAGACATCAGAAATACTTTGACTTGAGGCTCAACGAGATAATTTAACTACTACAAATTTCTGTTGTCCGGAATACCCTACACTACATACCACGTTTGCAAAGGCGGACCTAGGACCGGCGTACCGAGCGCCCCCCCCCCCTGTTTGACAAAAACTGTATGAAACAAGAGGTCGATCCCAGAAGGTTTTTTTTATAATTGCGCCCCCCGTTTGAAAATTTCTGGATCCACCACAGGTTTGGGTGGGGGGTAACTCCAAGTATTTTGTGCGGCCCAGAAGTTTTACACCCACCCTATTCATATATTGGTCTGCTTAAAAAAAGACAACCACTCATATATTTTAATGCATTTGAAATTACACAGAATATGCTTATTCTTTACATGTTTTATAGATTTTCTATTAAAATCAAAGTTTGAATGGTAAAAGTTATCAAATGCCTGTACAGTTAAGGTTACAAGGAGGCAAAATGTGGATGCTCAGTCACTCTTTTCCTATTGATATATCATGACATTTGTGAAAAGTATACCTTATCATATTTACTACATTGAAATTTCCAACCTTTTAAAGTAGACCCTTTTGGGCCGCACATATGTACCTACCTTTATAATTGAAGTTTACCCCCCCCCCCCCGTGCTACAGACAGTTAAAATTTCCAAATATTAACATTTGAGCAACGACTCGTTGAACGAGGATTGTTTTAGTCCATATGATAATCCGGTCTTTTTGGGATTTTTGTCATTTTGACTTTTTCAGATCCACAGAGTCGTAGGCAGCCAAACGACACGTCAAAAATTATAAAAGGCTTTCAAGACCCTTTTGAGCTTAGCTGGGTGGTCTGTCCTATCAACATTTTGTCAGTTTGCAATGCAAAAAAAAAACAGTAGAAGGTGCAACTAATGATACTAAGCAATCGTATGCTTTGAAATTAACTGTAACCTGTTCTTCCAGACGTATGACCAACTACAAAAGAATCATTCAATTCCTATATTGTTTTGAAACTAGAAAGTGCCATAAAAACATATTGGTACGGTTTGTTCAAATGCTTATAACAATGAATGAATCCCTTCAACCTTATATTTCATTCTAGTATGGTAGGTATTACTATGATACTAAATGCATTATGCATGTTTCAGGAGCCTAACTGTGACATATATGTAACTCGAGTACCAATGGATATGGTTTTAACCATATCCCTTCTTGTTTTAGTTTAATAAAGAGGGGGCTTGATTAAGTAGTTTGTACCCTTAATAAAGGGTACTTACTACTAAATCAACCAATCAGATTTGGAACGTATGTGAAAATAGTGCTAAGAAATACCTGAGTAGTAATTTCAAAGTTAGATATTTTTCATAAAAATGTAAAGTTTTGTAATATCTGCATATATTTAGAAAATAGAACATCTCTGCAACATGTGCATCCCAAATTTAAAGAATTTTAAGCAGATCTTAGTTTGTTTACAGGGGGGGTATTCCAGGACCTATACTTTAAAAAAAATGCTGTCTGTTAAATGTTCTATTTTTAGGCCGCTCTTCAACGAGGAGATAGCTTTTCTCTATAAGGCTTTAAATGTGACATGAAAACTTGTAAACAACTTTGATATAGGTTAAGGATTCTGAGGATATATACTTTTCAATAGGTGTTACTTAAGGTAAACTGGCTAGAGGGCTTTGAAAAACTGTTATTTTAGTTGAATAAAGAGGGGGATTGATTTAGTAGTTTGTACCCTTAATGTAACCCGGCATTGTACCCGTCTTCGGACGGAAGATAATAAATAGTTGTACATAAAAATATGATGGGCGTTGAAACGTGTTCTCTTTATTCAAAAGCTAGTCTTCACCCAGAAGTAAGCCCTACCCTGTGACAAAATGGGCAGAATTTTAAGGGATAAGTACATTTATAAAACTGTCGGAGCTTAGAACAGTTCAAAATCTGTCGTGCGAAAAACTGTCCAAGACTTTTCTTTGGTCATTAACAGGTTCCTAACAGTTTTTGACACTTCTAAAAAGGTGTTAGAATTAACCACAACTGTAGATCTCATATATCACCAGGAACTTGAGTACAAGGACAATAGAGATTCTCATAGTTTTTATGTCGATATTGATACGTCAGACTTTGTACACAGCTCTATGAAAAACGTGATGACTAAAACTGTCTATTTTTGTGCACCAACAGCCTATGAAGTAAACGTATCATAACTGATTCTTTATTCCAGAGCTTGTGGGGATTATTGTGACGTGTCACGACTGACAAGCAAATAGCTAACACAGGTTTACGTTGCTATCCTGTTGTTGTCGTCACTCAAGAAATGTAATTACAGTAAACATGTGCTTGTAGACAAATACGGGACTTTTAAAACTCAGATTAGCACAGATGTTGTCATATCATAGAGGCTAAGTATTGTTGTCCTTATTGGACGCAATCACCATAACATAAATCGTCGGCAATATGAATAGCAAGCAAGAACTACATACTCTTCTGTAGCACCTGAGTTTCCACTCGTTCTCGTTAGTAATTGAAGTTTTGTTGTTATGGATATTTTCACGTTACTATTTTTTTTATTATCTGAATTTTGGTAGTCGATTATACCAAGACTTACTTTCTTCTACGTTATCAGTCACTGGTAGAAAAATTCAATATCATGTTAGACGAAATGGTTAGTTCTTGCTTTGATTAGTGTTAGGCTGGTTGATCTACTGAGATGATCACCGTAGGATCCCAAATATGTCATCACAAAGCTGTTGTGTTTTGTGTAACTACCGGACCCAAAGATCGCAATTGAAGAGGGAGGTTTGGCGCGCCTTAAAACCTGATTAAACCACCATTTCTTTTGAAATGCCTGTACCAAGTCAGGACCATTGAGATCTTCAATTTTTTCGGTATGCCGTCCTTGTTTTGTCTCGTCTTATTGTGTCTCCAAGTTAGGTACTTTTGTTATTAGCTTTATTTACAAAGAATTATATCGTTATCACAATGGGTACTGATGTGTGTGCCATTTCTTAGTATTTTTTTTATGAGAAGAGGACTTCTCATTGTATGCCACTTAAATCCAACCTTTTCTTATATTGTTATGCATCATGGCTAATTTTGAAACGAACCCTGGAATCTTTGACACAGCTTCTGTTTTTTCCTGTGCCTTTTTTGTAAATTGTTCTTAGTCTAGAAATGGATCTTTCGATGATTATTTAAAGTTATGTATTGTTGTTTTTTTATGTCTAGAAATGGGTCTTTCTATGATAATCTAGGGATTTGTTTGAATCTTATGTATTGTATTTTCAGTCTTTGGAAAATGCAAGAGAGCGAGCAGTGGCCTCTGGTCATGTAGACTACTTCTGGCTGTTTTCCATTGTGATTTTTTTAATTGCCGTTTCTGTAATTATGGTTGTGTCGCGTACACTTATTCAACATATGTTTGGAATGTTTATCGTCTATTTACGTATCACAATTGATTCGTTACTACAGAGCTTGTTGGAATTACATCGATTACCTTGCCAGAGCGTTACGTTTGACATAGACATTTTTTACACAGGGTTATGTTGCTCCTCGGTTGCTGTCTTCACTCAAGAAGTTTTACGGTAGATGCCATGCACTCGTAGACAAAATATGGGACTTCTATCTCTCAGATGAGTGCAGATGCTTGTTTGTCGTAGACTTGTGTTTCGTCTTCCTTTACCGGATTTGACAAACTGAATTAGAAATTAACAGCGCGACGGGTTTGCTATAGCAGGCAGAAACCGCTTACTCTTCAAGACCAACTGAGTTCACTCTTGTTACGTTCTGTTCGGTTGATTTTGTGTTTTGAGTTCCTCGTGCTGTTCTTTCTTTTCGTGTTTACCGGTGTTATCTTTGCCCTTTCGGACTTTTGACACTACAATGCCCCATTGGTGCCTCTTTGCTTCTTTCTCAATCATTAAGCCTCATTTTTTTGGTTATGTTGATGATGTGTTTTTTTTTCATGTAACGGTCCTTATGATGGAGATTTTCTCCTTTTCACATATCCACAGTAATTTTAGATAAAAGATATTACTGGTTGTAGGATGTCAACTTATAATTAAGGTCTACACTATAAAATAGACAATCATGGAAGTCCAGCGACAAAGTTCTGTGACATGGTTACAATTTTTGTGTACTTCAACTTCCAAATCGTCAACTTTCCCTTCATGTGTAGCAACATTCAAGACTATCGAGAAAACATATCACGTGTGATCGATAGGGCGTCTTTTATGACAGTCAAATTGTATACATAGGATATGCTGCTCCTCGATTTTGTCGCCTTTCAACAAAGTACAGAAGACATTTAACCGGGATTTTTATCTCTCAGATGATTACAGATGTTTATTTGGCATATAATGTGTTTTTACCTTTGTGTTTTGCCGAATTTTTCAACGTAAATTGGTAATTATCAACAACATGACGGGTTAGTTTAAATAAAAATTACAACAAATAGCAACTACATTTGTACTTACCTTTCCAAAGAACGCCTCTGACGAGAACACGCGTCTTGCATGGCAAAATTTATTGTCTTGAACTTGGTTGTAACTTTTATTTCTTTATTCCTAGAATCATTTTATTGAGGACGACATCATCAAAACAGGAATTGCGAGATAAACCAAGTTTACGAAACTTTTTTGTCTATGAGTCTAGTTGCTATTTTGAATACTACGAATGAAAGGTGTGAGTGTTTGGCACCCTTTACGGTCCTCCTATCATCTGCTTTAATGAAACAATACTTTAACTTGAAGGAGCGCCTGGCCGTTTTCCTTTTAATGTTGTTAAAAAGTAATCTGAACAAGGATACATGCTTAACAATACCACTAATTATGGAAAAAAATATTATATTTTGTCGCGACGCATCATGAACCGCTCTTTGTTGGAAAATGAACAGATAATAAAGTATGTCACTTAGATGTCACTTAGACGTTAAATTAATTATCTTTTATCACCAATCCAGATATGTCTAAAGAATTTCAATCATCTCAAAAATGTTGTGATAAAACCTACTGAATGTACTCACGCGTTTGTAAGTATTGCAAGCAGCAAGGTCATGGCAACTTTAATCGTAACACTTCCGATAAGATGTTTATGTTACAAAATCACTCGATTTAACGACTTTGAATGCTAATTCGATAAACTCCCTGGACTAAGGACTGTGTGACTAGTTTCAGACACAAATTCACCAACTACACCAATAAACAAGGGTGTCACAGCCCTTTTGGTACGCGGTATTCCGTGCTTTTTAAAGGGTATTTGGTACGCCAAGGTGTGGTACGCGGTACGCGATGTTCCGAATTTTTAGGCTTTTGGTACGCGTAGGCCGTGATCCTTAGAGTATTCGGTATTCTAGTCTTTTTAACGGTTTTCTGACCTTTTTTAAAAACAGTATTCGGTATTCCGGGGGCGGGGGCTGTGACACCCCCATAAATTAGACCGGTTAGAAACAGATTTGTCTTCCCATCCAGATCGGTCTTTATCTTTGTAGTAGCTTAGTTTATGGCTTTGACATGTTTGTCTCTGTTTTAGGTGTACCTTTTTTTTATTTAAAAATGGAACCTTGTTGCTAAGAAAAATCATGCTATTGTAAAAAGCAGATGTACCAATGGGGTATCTGAATGTCAAAAGTCCGAAAGGGCAGAGACAAAACCAGTAAACACCAAGAAGAACGGGACAAAAACAGACAACATGTACACTTTTTTGTAAAACATGAAAACACAAAATAACTGAATATTAATAAACAACGCGAACTCCAGTCGAAACAAGGGTTAACTCAGGTGCTCCGGAAGATTAAGCAGTTCCTGCTTAATATATCATACCCGTCGTGTTGTCAATAGTCCATTCAGCTTGCCAAATCCGGTAAAGGAAGACAAAACCCTATGACAAACCAAAATCTGCACTCATCTGAGAGATCAAAATCCCATATTTGTCTATAAGTGCATGCTGTCTTCCGTAAAATTTCTTGAGTGAAGACAGCAACATAGGAGCAACATTACCCTGTGTGAGCAATTTTTCCGTCAGACGTGTCGCTCTGCTAAGGAAATCGATGTAAGTCCCGCACGCTCTGGAGTAACGAATCAATTGCGATACGTAAATTCCATAAGCTGGAGCGGAAGGAATGTTGCTACACGAGAAGAGAAAATTGACGATTGGAAAGTTGAATTCATCACGTTTGTCATAGAGCCTTGTTGCAAGTATTGTTTGAGAGTCAATTTCGAGATGTTGATCTAAATATGAATCAGACTTCCTAGAATCCGTTGTGTCCTTTATCTCAAGCTCCTGGGGATATATGAGATGGAGAAAGTCACAAAATCGAGAATTGTTTAGTGAAAGGACATCATCAATATTACGGAACATGAGGTTGAAAGAGAGAGTTAGTCTACGTTTTTTTTTGTCTAGAAGAGATTGTAAGAAATCTGCTTCATATGAATGAAGAAACAAATCAGCAAGCAAAGTAAGTAAGTCATTGCAAGGAGAAATTGATAAAGGTTTTGTAAGATGCCCCTTTTTACACCATGCGTCCTCTAGGTATTGTTATGCTTTATGATGTAAAAAAACCAAAGACTGATATAAGACTTATCCACCCCGTCAACTACTTAGATTATTTCAAGATATTTGGTCCTTATCTTATTTTAAAAAAAGATGATGCTATTAATGTTATATTAGGTTTTGATTTTTGGTCGAGGTCAATGTTGATAAATTGATAGCTCGGTGCAATTTTCTATATGTAAAGAGCAGTGTTCATATTCTGTATGATGACAATATTACCACTATGCTCCTCTGTGTTTTGGATGTCGGTCATCATCTCGTCTGTTGACTCTTTATCAATTGCAGTTTGCTAAATTGATCAAAAAAACTTGCAATTTTTCAACTGCACGATAATTTCTTACCATCGACAAATTTTTGGATTGTGGTGAATGAACTATGGCTTTATTAACTTCAATTTTCAAGCAAATTAAACATTCCATTGTTGGAGCATCTCAGAATAATTCTGGAAACTATTAGATTGAAAGCGCTAGACTGTCTTTAGACAACGTTTAATGAATAATTGACTTTCAAAATGATTATAGGTCAAATATCTTGCACAAGAAAATATTTTGAACATTTACAAGAACATTTAAAATTTGTCACTCGAATGATCTTTCCTTGTCGAGCATTTGAAACCTTTCTTTATGGTCATTTTTAGAAACTATTATCCGGATGTGCAGACCCGAGATATCTTTTTTATTATCACTACACTAGTCTCGAACCCAAACTCATACTACCAAGGTAGTGAGTCTGGGAAAACACCTATTGATTTCTCGTAACCATTAGGTGGCGATCGTTATACCTTTTAACCTTTACCACGTGTGTTTATGACGTGTTTAGCATACAAGATTCATTTCAATCTGAAATGAACCAACTTTAAAAACTCAACGTTTCATTGGTCTTCCTTGGTTTTTGACAACTGGTTCTGCAAAATCGAGAATCGGATTGGTCAAACGTGTATGGTTCTGTATGTCCCAATTTTTAACTCCAATAAACATAAACAATTTCCAAAACCAGGTTAACGGCCGTGAGTACAATTTAACGATAAAACGATTTTTTTTTATTGTTAACAAAACCAACTTGTGTTCATAAATGTAAAATAGGATGTCTTATTGTAAAATAAAAAATATTATGTTATAAGAGAACAACTCGCATCAATTGGAGAAGTTATCTCGCTTTTGTATTTGCATGAAATCACTGAACCATATGTACAGAATTCTGAACATACGGTTGAGTAATTTTCGTCGAACATAATGATAAAGCCTGAAAGTACCCCGAACGTACCTAGGTAAAGTGAAACTGATATTCGACGTTCGATATTCGATATTCAATTTTTTTGAATATCAAACTGAATATCAAACGGTAAATTTTACCGTTTGATATTCATTCAACTTTGTTGTCATTTGTATTTCGAACACACGTGAAGGTTAGCACTGCTGGTGGAGTGTAAATTCCCCGAGGTTAGCCCGCTCCGGCACCAACACTTTTGAGTTGGAGAATACATCAAAGCTTTAAATTAACCGTCTAAATTTCAAAATTGTCTAAACCCTAAGACTCTTCCTACCCCAGACATAGGTTGAATATCTTAGTAATAATTTGGTTCCCCAGTTTGGTATTTTTGGTTATACTGTTCTATGCTCTTCATATTCATACAGTGTTTGGCATTTTAAATATTTTTGGTAGAGCGCCTCTGATGAGTCTTGAATAGACGAAACGCGCGTCAGGCGTAGCAAAATTTATTGTCTGGAACTTTGTTGTCATTTGTATTTCGAACACACGTGAAGGTTAGCACTGCTGGTGGAGTGTAAATTCCCCGAGGTTAGCCCGCTCCGGCACCAACACTTTTGAGTTGGAGAATACATCAAAGCTTTAAATTAACCGTCTAAATTTCAAAATTGTCTAAACCCTAAGACTCTTCCTACCCCAGACATAGGTTGAATATCTTAGTAATAATTTGGTTCCCCAGTTTGGTATTTTTGGTTATACTGTTCTATGCTCTTCATATTCATACAGTGTTTGGCATTTTAAATATTTTTGGTAGAGCGCCTCTGATGAGTCTTGAATAGACGAAACGCGCGTCAGGCGTAGCAAAATTTATTGTCTGGAACTTTGTTGTCATTTGTATTTCGAACACACGTGAAGGTTAGCACTGCTGGTGGAGTGTAAATTCCCCGAGGTTAGCCCGCTCCGGCACCAACACTTTTGAGTTGGAGAATACATCAAAGCTTTAAATTAACCGTCTAAATTTCAAAATTGTCTAAACCCTAAGACTCTTCCTACCCCAGACATAGGTTGAATATCTTAGTAATAATTTGGTTCCCCAGTTTGGTATTTTTGGTTATACTGTTCTATGCTCTTCATATTCATACAGTGTTTGGCATTTTAAATATTTTTGGTAGAGCGCCTCTGATGAGTCTTGAATAGACGAAACGCGCGTCAGGCGTAGCAAAATTTATTGTCTGGAACTTTGTTGTCATTTGTATTTCGAACACACGTGAAGGTTAGCACTGCTGGTGGAGTGTAAATTCCCCGAGGTTAGCCCGCTCCGGCACCAACACTTTTGAGTTGGAGAATACATCAAAGCTTTAAATTAACCGTCTAAATTTCAAAATTGTCTAAACCCTAAGACTCTTCCTACCCCAGACATAGGTTGAATATCTTAGTAATAATTTGGTTCCCCAGTTTGGTATTTTTGGTTATACTGTTCTATGCTCTTCATATTCATACAGTGTTTGGCATTTTAAATATTTTTGGTAGAGCGCCTCTGATGAGTCTTGAATAGACGAAACGCGCGTCAGGCGTAGCAAAATTTATTGTCTGGAACTTTGTTGTCATTTGTATTTCGATATTCATTTATCGTTTTTTCTTAGTGAAAACATATAATGAATATCAAAATGAATATCAAACGGTAATTTTTTTATGTTCGATATTCATTTGACATTCGTATCGGTCGAGGTTTGTTTTGTGAATATCAAATGAATATCAAATGAATATCAAACAAAAGTTAATTTACGTTCGATATTCATTTAACGTTCATTTTAGGTCTAGTTTTGTTTTGTGAATATCAAATGAATATCGAATGAATATCAAACAAAAGTTAATTTACGTTCGATATTCATTTTACGTTCGTTTTAGGTCTAGTTTTGTTTTGTGAATATCAAATGAATATCGAATGAATATCAAACAAAAGTTAATTTACGTTCGATATTCATTTTACGTTCGTTTTAGGTCTAGTTTTGTTTTGTGAATATCAAATGAATATCGAATGAATATCAAACAAAACTTAATTTACGTTCGATATTCATTTTACCTTCGTTTTAGGTCTAGCTTTGTTTTGTGAATATCAAATGAATATCAAATGAATATCGAATGAATATCAAACAAAAGTTAATTTACGTTCGATATTCAGTTTACGTTCGTTTTAGGTCTAGTTTTGTTTTGTGAATATCAAATGAATATCGAATGAATATCAAACAAAACTTAATTTACGTTCGATATTCATTTTACCTTCGTTTTAGGTCTAGCTTTGTTTTGTGAATATCAAATGAATATCGAATGAATATCAAACAAAAGTTCGTTTACGTTCGATATTCATTTTACGTTCGTTTTAGGTCTAGTTTTGTTTTGTGAATATCAAATGAATATCAAATGAATATCAAACAAAAGTTAATTTACGTTCGATATTCATTTTACGTTCGTTTTAGGTCTAGTTTTGTTTTGTGAATATCAAATGAATATCGAATGAATATCAAACAAAAGTTAATTTACGTTCGATATTCATTTTACGTTTGTTTTAGGTCTAGTTTTGTTTTGTGAATATCAAATGAATATCGAATGAATATCAAACAAAATTTAATTTACGTTCGATATTCATTTTACCTTCGTTTTAGGTCTAGTTTTGACTTGTGAATATCAAATGAATATCGAATGAATATCAAACAAAAGTTAATTTACGTTCGATATTCATTTTACGTTCGTTTTAGGTCTAGTTTTGTTTTGTGAATATCAAATGAATATCGAATGAATATCAAACAAAAGTTAATTTACGTTCGATATTCATTTTACTTCGTTTTAGGTCTAGTTTTGTTTTGTGAATATCAAATGAATATCGAATGAATATCAAACAAAACTTAATTTACGTTCGATATTCATTTTACCTTCGTTTCAGGTATAGTTTTGACTTGTGAATATCAAATGAATATCGAATGAATATCAAACAAAAGTTAATTTACGTTCGATATTCATTTTACGTTCGTTTTAGGTCTAGTTTTGTTTTGTGAATATCAAATGAATATCGAATGAATATCAACCAAAAATTAATTTACGTTCGATATTCATTTGACGTTCGTTTTAGGTCTAGTTTTGTTTTGTGAATATCAAATGAATATCAAATGAATATCAAACAAAACTTAATTTACGTTCGATATTCATTTTACCTTCGTTTTAGGTCTAGTTTTGGTTTGTGAATATCAAATGAATATCGAATGAATATCAAACAAAAGTTAGTTTACGTTCGATATTCATTTTACGTTCGTTTTAGGTCTAGTTTTGTTTTGTGAATATCAAATGAATATCGAATGAATATCAAACAAAAATTAATTTACGTTCGATATTCATTTGACGTTCGTTTTAGGTCTAGTTTTGTTTTGTGAATATCAAATGAATATCAAATGAATATCAAACAAAACTTAATTTACGTTCGATATTCATTTTACGTTCGTTTTAGGTCTAGTTTTGTTTTGTGAATATCAAATGAATATCGAATGAATATCAAACAAAACTTAATTTACGTTCGATATTCATTTTACGTTCGTTTTAGGTCTAGTTTTGTTTTGTGAATATCGAATGAATATCAAACCAAAGATTTATTCCATTCTATATTCATTTGAGATTCGTTTTGGGTCTAGGCTTGTTATGTGAATATCGAATGAATCTCGAATGAATATCAAACCAAAGTTGATTTGTCATCCGATATTCATTTGACGTTCGTTTTAGGTCTAGTTTTGTTTTGTGAATATCAAATGAATATCAAACCAAAGTTTCCTTCTGTTTGATATTCATTTGACATTCGTTTCCGGTGAAAATTTGTAATGTGAAAATCAAATGAATATCAAACCAAAGATTAATTCCATTCTATATTCATTTGAGATTCGTTTCGGGTCTAGGTATGTTATGTGAATATCAAATGAATATCAAACGAAATTTATTATTTATATATTTATTTATAATTATGGCTGAAAAGTTATAACGTTTCGGCAGTTGCCTTCATCGGGAGTGAAAAGTCCTCTGAAAATTACATCATGGCCATTCTATCATCATCATCATCATCATCATCATCATCATCATCATCTCCATCAATAATCAGGGAACCATTATGTTCTTTCGTTCTTTTTCTATGAGCTTACTTTCTAGCTGCCAGCTGCTGTGGGTCTCTGGTCCTTATTTAAAAAATATTGAATTATTTTGATGGGTTTTTAGCTCACCTAGACCGAAGGTCCATGTGAGCTATTACCATCACTTGGCGTCCGTCGTCGTCGTCGTCGTCGTCGTCCGTCGTCCGTCGTCGTCATTAAACTTTTCTTTGAACTTCCTCTCCTCTGAAACGACTGCACAGATTCAAACCAAATTTGGTCTGATGGTACCTTAGGGTATCTTCCACAGAACTGATGTGGGGATTTTAGATTCGTCAAAAAAACATGGCCGTCGTTGCTAAAAATAGACCAGGGGGTCCGACTACTGTTTTTGGCTTATAAATCAAAAAGTATAAGAGATAGATGAAATCTGAAGCCATCTTACTGCTTCAGCATCAAAAGCTCTACAAAAGTCTCCATTTGGTCAAAGATGTCCCCTTATAGGGGTTAAAGCCCCTTAAAGGTAAAAAATGGCGTTTTTTTCATGTTTTTGCCCAAAAGTATGAAAACTATTTCAGATAGAGAAAAGCTGTTGCTTGCTTAAATGTTCAGCTCATTTAGCTCTATAAAAGTCTTCATAGGGTCGAAGTTGTCAGATGACCCCTTATAGGGGTTATGGTCCCTAAAATAAAGTTTTTTCGTGTTTTTGGCCTATAGAATGAAAACTATAGAAGATTGAGAGAAGCTGTTGCTTGCTTAAATGTTCAGTTCATTTAGCTCTACAAAAGTCTCCATAGGATCGAAGTTGTCAGATGAGCCCTTATAGGGGTTATGGCCCCTAAATTAACGTTTTTTTTTCATGATTTGGGCCTACGGCTACAGAATGAAAACTATATAGTAGATAGAAAAAAGCTGTTACTTGCTTAAATGTTCAGCTCTTTTAGCTCTAGAAAAGTCTTTATAGGGTCGACATCAAGACCAGGTGAGCGATTCAGGGTCCTGGGAGCCTCTTGTTTTTGTTGACAATGTTCATTCAAACATGTATCAAGTAGTGGGTTGCTTCTCTGCCAAAGATGAACTGATACAGTTTGTATGTCTAATGATTTTATGCATTTCTCTAGCTAGCTTTCCATTGTTCTTTTGATTAGTATTTAGATACTAAATAGTCTAGAAGATTTGTAAATTATGTTCTAGCAGTTACAGCTAAAGTTTTCCAAACATGGTAATTGTCTCAAAATTTTTCTTCCTTTGTTTTCTGGATCTAATTTGCAAATGTTATTGTATTTTTTTTTTTTGGAATTTGTGAACTTTTTTTCTTTCATGTGATATTTTTATTTTTTTTCAATAGAAATTGGAGTAAATATTTTTTGGAAAAAAATCTCCCCTCTTAACCATAAGAAAATGGTTCCTGCCTTAGCCATCAAAGCTTTTTATTATTTTCTGCATTCTGCAAGCTATAAGGCATAAACATTTATATAGTCATTTAAGGGATTATAACTCCTATAAGGAGTCAATAAAAAACTTCCTTCATATTGAGTTTTTCTAAGGCTTTACTAACTTTGCAATATTGCATGGAATTTAAAGTCTGTTCTAGTTTTTACTGCGTGAAGTTGATGAAATAGGTAAAATTTTATGATTTTTGTTTGTAAGTACCCTGATGTGTATATGTGTTCAAAGTTTCATGAAGTTTCATGATGACACTAAACTACATTCATGGTAAATGAACTTCAACCTGATTTGGGACATGCGGATGCACAAGAGTATATAAATAAAGTACATAGTAACACAGTTAATGATATTAAATAAACTGTTACCCCACCGATTTGTCTCACTTGTTGCAACTGGACACAATATAAAACAAAATAAAATTTCCAATGAAAAAAATGACTGTAGTAAGTGGCATTTACTCATAAAATTTATCTGCATGAATGCAACTGCCCCGGCAACTGCAAACCAAATATAGATAGTGTTGACAATCAGTATAAAATATATAAAAGTCAGTAAATTTACCCTCAGGAACATAAAGATACAATGTACTTGGATTTGATCTGTACTGATGCTAATGAAATTGCATACCACAACTGCTTATATGTGTAACAGACTAGACGCTACGCACGATGTTGTTACAAACTTGATCGTCATACGTTTTTAAATAATAAATAAAAAAAATAAGTTAGTGCATAGATCAGATATTTTACTTAAAAATTTTCAAAATGTATAATTAATATTTGGCTTAATCTTTTCTGTTAATGAATTATATAGGCTTTGAACATGCGAAATATGACCAAATTAGCAATGCCAACCGTTACAAAAAAACGGGTATCTATTGAACAACCAAATATTTATCCCTTTTCTATTTTTCGGATCTCTGTAAATCTTTGTGAAAACAAATTCTCGAATAATTTCTTTGTCAGGTTTAACCCATCGTTCCGTAATAAAAACAAGAGGCTCCCAGGAGCCTGAATCGCTCACCTGACTTGTGTGCCTAAACTATTATAGGCTATTAGGCAAATACTATTTAACATTGATCCTTTTCTAAGCGGAATAACTTATTAGCAAAAAACAGCAATTTACCCATATGTTCTATTTTTAGCCATGCCAGCCATGTTTTCAACCAATCAAAAATCCCCCCATCAGTTCTGAACATTTTATGCTAATAAACAACTATACCAAGTTTGGTTCAAATTGAACTTAAGGTGTCAGAGAAGTTAACATTTTAAATTTAATGAGTAAAAGCTGTAAGTATGGTCAAATTCGACGTTCTAAGGGGAATAACTCATAAAAGGAATGGCTCTACAACATTGACCCTATTACATATTTTGCAGATCATGATGTGCTTAACAATATGCAATTTTAATTTCTTAATTATGTTATATAGTTTTCAAGATATTAAGATTAATAAGTGCAAAATCTATAAAAAAAATCAAGGAAAAGGGCAATAACTCCTACATGGGTTGTTGGATCTTCTCCAAAATTTCAGGGCATGAAGATCTTGAGGTGCAGATCACTTTTGTTGTCTA
Source organism: Arcuatula senhousia (assembly GCA_963971305.1). Lineage (NCBI taxonomy): Eukaryota > Metazoa > Mollusca > Bivalvia > Mytilida > Mytilidae > Arcuatula > Arcuatula senhousia. The sequence goes on along the minus strand of OZ020312.1, from coordinate 51,636,863 downwards.
TCAGAATTTAAAAATCTGTCACGGTTATAGAGTTATTTGCAAAAAACTACATTTTACCCCTATGTTCTATTTTTAGCCATGGTGGCCAATTTTTACAACCAATCAAAAATCCCTACATCAGTTCTATAGACCTAATTATAATAAACACTTGTACCAAGTTTGGTTCCAATTGGACATAAGGTGTCAGAGATGTTAACGTTTTAAATGTAATATGGAAATGCTGTTAAAAAGGATAATTTCGACGTTCTAAGGGGAATAACTCCTAAAAGGAATGGTCCTATAACGTTGACCTTATTACAAATTTTGTAGATCTTGATGTGCTAAACAACATGCAATTTAAATTTCTGAAATATCTTGAATAGTTTTTAAGATATTGAGCTTAATAAGTGCAAAATTTGCAAAACATCCAGAAAAAGGGCAATAACTCCTACATGGGTTGTTGGATCTTCTTGAAAATTTCAGGGCAGGTAGATCATGAGGTGCTAAACACTTTTCTTCTTGCCAGAATTTTGATATCTGTAACCGTTTTTGAGTTATTTGCAAAAAACTGCAATTTACCCCTATGTTCTATTTTCAAGATGAACTTGTCTGACACCATAAGACCAACTGCGTTTAAAGTTGGCACACTTGTTAATTAGCATATATGCTTTAATTCTATTGTTCGGATTTTTGATTCGTTAAAAAAAATGGCCGCCATGGCTAAAAATAGAACATGCGGGTAAATTGCAGTTTTTTGCTCAGAACTCAAAAACGGTTACAGATATCAAAATTGTGCAAGAATAAAAAGTGATCAGCATATCAAGATCTACCTGTCCTGAAATTTAAAAAAAAAGATTTGACGGCTGATGTTAAAGTTGTTGCCCTTTTTCATATTTTTTGCCAAATTTTGCACTTATTTAGCCCTATATCTTGAAAACTTTACAAGATATTTCAACAATTTAAATTGCATATGATTAAGCACAATAATATCTACAACATATGTGCATCTGTGTAGTTTAGACGAGCGATTCAGGCTCCTGTGAGCATCTTGTTTATGTATGTATCTTATCGAACAATGTAAATCGAAAAATGAAAGTTATAAAATATAATTGATAAGCCCGGCGAAATAAGAACTATATCCAAAGGAAAAATATTTGTAGCACAAAAAAAGTAGATTCCGTTTCTTAAAAACTGGATTTTAAAATCGGCACCACAATCCTAACACCCCAACCCCAATCAAAAAAAAAAGGAAAAGATTTTTTTTTAATTTGACTCTATATATATTATACAATGCACGTTCTTTTAAATCCAAGCATTGTATGTGCCGTCAAGTACAATTGTATCGGCATCGTTAAATTTCTTTTTTAGCAGAAGAAATTGCATGTTGAAATGTTTTACAGCTTGAACGTATCGTAACTATGAAAACTTAAATTCAAGGGGGGTTTAGAATCAACGCACTTGACACCGACTGCCGTTTGTCATTGTAAAAACCGAGACATGCATAATAATATTATTTCAAACTGTTTGATACAAAAGGTCCCACACAAGTAACAATTTTGCACAGGCACTTGGAGCATGGATTTCATTTATGAACCCCCCTTTTTTCTCTAAAAACCCCTAAAATTACGACATGTGTATCTTAAATGTTTAAAATTGGAAATGTCGTAGTTTAATATACAACATTTCAGCAATTTACAAATAAAACCAACAGTAACAATATATAAAATAGAAAAAAAAGAGCAAAGACCGGCACAAAAAAATTCTAAATTGTTTAATGCGACGTCGATATTCAGTGTAATGTCTGTAATGTTATGCAGCACCAACACTGTGCGTAACGCAAAAATAATTTTAAAAACCGGAAATTTTGTCCGTTTCCGATTATCATTTGATCGTTTGATTTCTCTACATTATATACTTCAATTCCACATTCACAATTAAAATCTCGTTTGGCACAGCTGATTAAACGTAGCTTTATAAAAAAGAACGGAAAACGCAGGTACAAGTATTTGGTAGTCGGTTATAAAAAAGACTTACTTTGTCATCCAAGAGTCTAGCAAGAAAAACAAATTTACAGAAGATCAAATAATAGAAATGCTCAATTTTCTAATCGACAACATATTTGTACAGTTTGGTGGACATGTTTTTCAGCAAAGAATAGGTATCCCAATGGGCACAAATTGTGCACCATTGCTTGCCGATTTGTTTCTTCATTCATATGAAGCAGACTTCTTACAATCACTTCTAGACAAAAAGGACCGCAAACTTGCTTTATCCTTCAATCTCACATTTCGTTATATTGATGATGACCTTTCACTAAACAATCCTCGATTTGGTGACTCTTTACATCTCATATATCCGAAAGAACTTGAGATAAAAGACACTACAGATTCTAGGAGGTCCGCTTCATATTTGGATCTATTTCTCGAAATTGACACACAAGGAAGGCTTTGTACAAGGCTCTATGACAAACGTGAGGACTTCAACTTTCCAATAGTTAACTTTCCCTTTCTGTGTAGCAAAATTCCGTCCGCTCCAGCATATGGAGTTTACGTATCACAATTGATTCGATATTCCAGAGCTTTTGGGGAGTACAACGACTTCCTTAATAGAGCTGCACGGCTGACAAGCAAATTGTTAACACAGGGGTACGTTGCTCCCAGGTTGTTGTCATCACTCAAGAAATTTTACGGACGACATCATGTGCTTGTATACAAATACGGGATTTCTATCTCTAAGATGAGCACAGATGTTGGTTTGACATAGAGTTTTGTAATGTCATCCTTTCCGGATTTGACCAACACTTAATCGATCTTTGGCAACGTGACGGGTGTTTAATAGCAAGCAGGAACTGCTTACTCTTCCGGAGCACCTGAGTTCACTCTCGTTTCGACTTAAGTTCGCGTTGCTGAATGCGGTTTTGTTGTTATGTATGTGTGTGTTTAATGTTGTTATGTGGTTTGCTTTGTTGTGATGATTTTTTGTCTGCCGGTTTTGTCCTTGTCTTTACGGTTTTATGAAACTGATTACCCCTTTGGTACACTTTTGCTTCTTTATTAGTTTGCCTCACAATCGCCGTGGTGAAGAAAATTCTGTAACCATATTTTGCGATTTTGTAAGCCCAAAGAGGTATGTTAATTATTTCATTGATTACTTTGTATTTTATTCGCCTCCAGCAACATTTTAAACATAAGTTCTTTGAAAATAATTGATTTTATACGTACAATTACAAATGTTTCACATTTGACACATTGTTTATTTTTCCGATATAACCTTTATTTGATCGATTGAACACGTATAAATGTTTTAACAATGTTATTTTACAATTCATGGTGCCGAAATTATTAGTTTCCTTTCGTTTTTGATGTTTATTTCTTGATTTTATATGTTTGATATAAATATAATTGTACATCGATCACGTGACACGGATTTATGCACTGAATTAAACGTGAGGCCCAGTATGTTTTTATTGATTTTTCGCAAAGATCATTTTTGTAAAATATTTGATATTTCTTGTATGTTTTGAAGTTTTTTATGATTGATTTTGATCATTTCTTGTTGAGTAATGATGTAAACATGTATTTATGAATGTTATTTTTTATTTGTAGTTTTGAAAGAAGCAGAGGTACCAATGGGGTATCCGAATGTCAAAAGTCCGAAAGAGCAGAGACAAAACCAGTAAACACCAACAAGAACAGGACAAACACAGACAACATGTAAAACATGGAAACACAAAACAACTGAATATCAATCAACAACGCGAACTCCAGTCGAAACAAGAGTGAACTCAAACATTGATTTTATATGTTTGATATAAATAGACTTGTACATCGATCACGTGACACGGATTTACGCACTGACACTATGGTTGCTATGGCACTTGTCAATCAGAAGGAATGGACTTATCAAAATTTGACATAGATGCACATATAGCTGTAATACATGTAGATGAGATGATAGATGATACATAGATATTGCAATATGAATAAAGAATTGTGTTATCGTTATTTCTACCTTTGGGCCAAATTTACATCGCATGGTATCCACCTGGCTACCGTGACATTAACATTAAGCCAGATCATATTGATTGATTGCCATTCGATTTTGGTACTGTCAGTGATTTCTCACACAGGCGCTTGGGTCCAGGATTTTTTTTTTCATATAATAACGTGTATATAAAAATTTTCATGTGGAAAAAGCATATAGAGGAGATGAAAATTTTTATATACACGTTATTATATTAAAAAAAATCCTGGACCCAAGCGCCTGTGATTTCTCAGCCATCCTTTAAACCAAAACCAATTACAAATTATAGATAAATTTTGAGGTAAAACCAAGTTTAAAGACAGGAAATAAAACATGAAAGAATGAAATTAATACATAAAGCAAACAGTAAACAAGAATATGTCCAAACGACATAATGCCCCATCTCTCAACATTTATTTTTTCCAGCAATCATTAAAGCATCACTACATTTTGTAGGTGCACCTACCATATCGATATGGTTGCTATGGCACTTGTCAATAAGAAGGAATGGACTTTATCAATTCTTCTATAAGGGGTCACTCATGCAGAAATTATAGGTCACAGTCAGCATCGTAAGCATGCATTGTGCAAAGCATCATTAGTTGCACCTAACATAAACATATAGTTGATGTGGCACATGTCAGTAAGAAGGAATGGACTTAAACCAGTCTTCTATAAATTGTCATACATGCGGAAAATATAGGTCACAGACAGCATCTGAAGCATGCATCGTGCTAAGCATCACTACATATGTAGGTGCACCTACCATACCAATATAGTTGATGTGGCACATGTCAGTAATTGGGAATGGACTTTAACCATTATTCTGTAAGAGTTCATCCATGTGGAAAATATAGGTCACATCATCCAGCATCCGAAGCATGCATTGTGCTAAGTATTACTAGGTGCACCTACCATACCAATATGGTTACTATGGCACTTTTCAGTAAGAAGGAATTGACTTTAACCATTCTTCTATAAGTGGTCATTTGTGCGGAAAATATAGGTCACAGCCAGCATCCGAAGCATGCATTCTGCTAAGCATCACAAAGTGCACCTACCATACCAATATGGTTGACGTGGCACTTGTCGGTAAGTGTGAATAAAGTTTAAAAATTCTTCTGTAAGTGGTCATTCATGTGGAAAATATAGGTCACATCCAGCATCCAAAGCATGCATTGTGCTTAGCATCTCTTGGTGCACCTACCATACTAACATAGAACGGAATTAATCTTTGGTTTGATATTAATTGGATATTCACATTACAAGAATATCAAACAGAAGGGAACTTTGGTTTGATATTCATTTGATATTCACGAAACAAAACTAGTCCTAACACGAACGTCCAATGAATATCGAATGACAAATAAACTTTGGTTTGATATTCATTCGATATTCATTTCATATTAACATAACATACCTAGACCCGAAACGAATCTCAAATGAATATAGAATGGAATTAATCTTTGGTTTGATATTCATTCGATATACACATTACAAATTGACACCGGAAACGAATGTCAAATGAATATCAAACAGAAAGAAACTTTGGTTTGATATTCACAAAACAAAACTAGACCTAAAACGAACGTCAAATGAATATCGTATGACAAATAAACTTTGGTTATATATTCATTCGATATTCATTTGATATTCACCAAACAAAACTAGACCTCAAACGAACGTAAAATGAAAATCGAACGTAAATGAACTTTTGTTTGATATTCATTCGATATTCATTTGATATTCACAAAACAAAACTAGACCTAAAACGAACGTAAAATGAATATCGAACGTAAATTAACTTTTGTTTGATATTCATTTGATATTCATTTGATATTCACAAAACAATACTAGACCTAAAACGAACGTAAAATGAATATCGAACGTAAATTAAGTTTTGTTTGATATTCATTCGATATTCATTTGATATTCACAAAACAAAACTAGACCTAAAACGAACGTAAAATGAATATCGAACGTAAATTAAGTTTTGTTTGATATTCATTTGATATTCAATTGATATTCACAAAACAAAACTAGACCTTAAACGAACGTAAAATGAATATCGAACGTAAAATAACTTTTGTTTGATATTCATTTGATATTCACAAAACAAAACTAGACCTAAAACGAACGTAAAACGAATATCGAACGTAAATTAAGTTTTGTTTGATAATCATTCGATATTCATTTGATATTCACAAAACAAAACTAGACCTAAAACGAACGTAAAATGAATATCGAACGTAAATTAATTTTTGTTTGATATTCATTCGATATTCATTTGATATTCACAAAACAAAACTAGACCTAAAACGAACGTAAAATGATCGAATATCGAACGTAAATTAAGTTTTGTTTGATATTCATTCGATATTCATTTGATATTCACAAAACAAAACTAGACCTAAAACGAAGGTAAAATGAATATCGAACGTAAATTAAGTTTTGTTTGACATTCATTCGATATTCATTTGATATTCACAAAACAAAACTAGACCTAAAACGAACGTAAAATGAATATCGAACGTAAATTAACTTTTGTTTGATATTCATTCGATATGCATTTGATATTCACAAAACAAAACTAGACCTAAAACGAACGTAAAATGAATATCGAACGTAAATGAACTTTTGTTTGATATTCATTTGATATTCATTTGATATTCACGAAACAATACTAGAACTAAAACGAACATAAAATGAATATCGAACGTAAATGAACTTTTGTTTGATATTCATTCGATATTCATTTGATATTCACAAAACAAAACTAGACCTAAAACGAACGTAAAATGAATATCGAACGTAAATTAAGTTTTGTTTGATATTCATTTGATATTCATTTGATATTCACAAAACAAAACTAGACCTAAAACAAAGGTAAAACGAATATCGAATGTAAATTAAGTTTTGTTTGATATTCATTAGATATTCATTTGATATTCACAAAACAAAACTAGACCTAAAACGAAGGTAAAATGAATATCGAACGTAAATTAAGTTTTGTGTGATATTCATTCGATATTCATTTGATATTCACAAAACAAAACTAGACCTAAAGCGAACGCAAAATGAATATCGAACGTAAATTAACTTTTGTTTAAAATTCATTCGATATTCATTTGATATTCACAAAACAAAACTAGAACTAAAACGAACGTAGAATGAATATCGAACGTAAATTAACTTTTGTTTGATATTCATTTGATATTCACAAAACAAAACTAGACCTAAAACGAACGTAAAATGAATATCGAACGTATTAACTTTTGTTTGATATTCATTCGATATTCATTTGATATTCACAAATCAAAACTAGACCTAAAACGAAGGTTAAATGAATATCGAACGTAAATTAACTTTTATTTGATATTCATTCGATATTCATTTGATATTCACAAAACAAAACTAGACCTAAAACGAACGTAAAATGAATATCGAACGTAAATTAAGTTTTGTTTGATATTCATTTGATATTCAATTGATATTCACAAAACAAACTAGACCTAAAACGAACGTAAAATGAATATCGAACGTAAATTAACTTTTGTTTGATATTCATTCGATATTCATTTGATATTCACAAAACGAACCTCGACAGATACGAATGTCAAATGAATATCGAACCTAAAAAAATTACCGTTTGATATTCATTTTGATATTCATTATATAAACGTATTCACTAAGAAAAAACGATAAATGAATATCGAATGAATATCAAACGGTAAAATTTACCGTTTGATATTCAGTTTGATATTCAAAAAATTGAATATCGAATATCGAACGTCGAATATCAGTCAAACTTTACCTAGGTCCCGAACGTACACATAACAAAATAGGTAATGGGACTGTCCCAGACTCTTATCATCTATTGATAAGCGTCTGAGTGATAGAGACTATCACTACACGGGAAAAATCGTAACGCATGTTTTTTTATGTATGAAAAACATATGTAAAATGTATGATCATTACACATGGTAAACATAGAAATAGCACCACGCATGAAAATCATATGTTTAATGAGGTTTATCTATTTATAAGATAAACCAGTTTAATGAAAATTTCGATTTTTTTCTCCGTAATTTACTATCCGTTTTTTGTTCCGGGTTTTATAATTTTATACATATGTTGACATTGATGGACGAATGAAACAAAATTTGTGTTTTTAATCCAAGCAATCATTCATTCTACCCTATAATTAGATGACAATTTTGCTGAATTTAAGAAGCATGTATATGGTGCGACATTCTCGTGAGAATTTAGGACAGTTGTTTTGACATTATTGGAGAAAAATTTGAAAGCAATCCAGCCAACATCGTATAACAGTCGGACATTGAATGAACAAACATTGCTTTTAATATTTGTTAAATAATTTGAACCCCTTCTGTTTGAACCATCGTAAAACCAAAGGAACCAGCGTCTTTCCTGGAATTGCATCATTACAACTTGACCATGAAGAAAAAATGATAAAAGAAGAAAGATTGAACTCTGTCGCCAGTGTCGGTACATATCTTTTACTTTCTGTCGAAAAACTAAGGAAAAAGAAAATTGAACTCTGTCTGTACATATCTTTATGTCGAAAAACAGAACTTACTAAGGAAAAACGATAGAACTTTATCGGTACATATCTTTCGGTCGAAAAACAGAACTTACTACATGTATAAGGACACGTGATGTCAAGTACAGGACGATGCTGATAGGGTCATCTTGTGCTTCAATGAATCAGGATAAAGCAGGATTGTAGCATCTTCTTTTGGGGATCAGATTATAATTCAAGGTACATATTTATGTTAAATTAAGAAAAGCAGCTATAACACAAATAAATCTACATGAACAGTAAAGCTTAAACTCAGCTTATACCAGGGCAGTATATTGACCATTAGATTTTAAATACACGATATTTATTACTTTCTGAAGTAAAAGTTTGACATGTCAAAATCTTGCCATTCAGATGTCAACAAAATCACATGACAGGCACCTGTAAACCGGCGTTACGTAACATTCAAATCAAATCAACATGGTAAACGAAAACAAACCCAAAATGTACAAAACTACATAAAACATGTACACATGGTACATGCCGTATTAACAAACTTTGCATCGATCGAAGTTATTCTTAAATGTTTTTATTTTTAATTTAAAATTGAGTACTGTTCATTATATTACATTTCAGTAAACTTCTCTGTTGTGTTCTATAATATGTTTTTTTTTTCGTTTGCTTTAACTTTGTTTTTGTTTTACTTATACATGTTCTTTCATCGCACTTGGTAGCCTAAACTAGTGCATGAAGTGACAAGTCAAATCACTGTGTCTTCCCGACCGTCTTTGAACCTCAGCTTTGAACACTTTCATAACGATTAAGAATTTTCCGAATAAGTACACACTGTCCTTATCTCCATATAAGGTTTAATTACTTGTAAAGCTATTTTGATTTGTTCTGCATTTAAAGGCTTAATATGAAACTACACAGTCATCTTATTTTTCCGGACTGCTTAACTGTATATTGAATATTAAAGATCATATCTTTAGACGTTTTCCTGCATTTAACGGGCTGATCCTCTGATTAATACAAACGTACACAACATGTCACATGAGAAAAGAAATGTTAAAATTGTCCTGTTGGGCATTACGCCCCCCTCATTTTTTAGGTCATTCGATCATTAACTTACTGTTTCAGGCCCAGTCCTTTTTTACGAGTAAAATATTTTTATACTATAGTAACAGAATGCTCCCCAGCCAAGACTTGTGATCTTTTTATCTGAGTATATGAATTTTCATTTCATACCATTTCAGAATCATTTTAAGGCATATTGTCTACCAAATTCACATAATTTTCGTCGGACTCGCCTATCTTTTGATGTCATTTTGACCAAAATATAATGAAAGATAACTTTGAACATGTATCATGTTTATATTTAAAACCAATATTGCATTAAACTTGGTTTATTTCGCTCACAATTATTAGCCCAACGTTGTTGATCATTTGTTTACCTTCGTGACGGCAAACATATTTTAATGTATTTAAAACAGCCATCAGTCGGGGTCTCATCTGTTTCAGTTGTTCCCGGCAACTTTATTATAGTGACAAATTAAACAAATTAATTTATCGGTATATTGTATTTTGAACGTGTATAGACACGCTCATTTGGCAAGATAAGGGGACACTATTCTTTCCTTAATTGTACGTCGGGTCATATTACCAAAAAACTTTCCAACGTTTAACCGTTGGAAGTTGGTCTAGACCATCTCATGCCTCCATGAGTGGTCGGTCCTGATCTGTTGTCACCAGATTGGATTTGGCCAGTGTAATGTAAAATAAAAGTAAATCCATGGTAAATCTAAATCAAAAATAATATTATTTTCACTCCCATGTTATAAAAAATACTCCATGGGGTGACAAAATATGGGCTTGCGTACTGGAATATTGTGTCCCTCGTTCTCTCCAGGAACCTGAGAGGAATGTGAGCATCCATTGCCTACCAATGGTGCACAGACTTGTCCGTATATCCTAGTGATTGGCATTCTGTTTCCCTATCTTGTCAATTCCTCTCTTGCAGTTAGCTGTGGCTGAAATTAGCCATTTAATATGTTTGTGTCAATATTTATGCGCCAAATTATTGAGTCTTTAATTAATTAGAAATTTAAGGTATTTGTATCAGATGTCAACTTGTAGGGCAATCATCCTTTGAAGAAGTGCACAGTCATATTGAACCTTTCATATTTCTAAAAATCAAATTAATTTAATGTCATGTCCAAACCATTTTGGTCCTTATGGAGAATTGCTGTTTAGTTTTGGATATAAAAAACATGTGTCAAACACATGTTTTACATGTGTTACAAAACATACGAAAAAAATATTTTTCCTACAGGCGTTTTTCATGCGTTTGTCAAAACGCATGTTAAACACTTAAAAACATGTGAAAAACGGATGTTTTTTTTAAACATACAAAAAACAGGTGTTAATATTTTTCCTGTGTACGGATTTACGACTTCTTGGTCGGACTCGCCATTGAAAATCTATTGAAATTAACTAAAATTGTCAACTTCTTTAAACAATTTAAATCTCTCTGTCAAAGTTTTAAACTGCTCAAACATACATTAACATCTAAGACTTCACAAGTTGTTTGGAATCGGGGAGGGTTAATAACGCCAAAAACGGATAAGAATAAATTGATGTTTTCCTTAGCAAAACGTTGTTCACATCATGTGGCCGAACCACAAAGGGAAACTATTCTTGCAATAATGAAAATAAAAGCATCGAAATCGGAATTCCGGGTTTTAATTCTATGGCATCAGTTAGGAAGGTTATCAGTGTGTCCATTTGAATAAAGAATATAAAGATATCTTAAATTTGTGGATGCTTTTTTTTAATCATTTTGTTCACAAAACAAAGTTAATTTCTGCCCCGGATATGTGTTTATATACTGATGATTCATCAGCTATAGGTTTTGGTGGTTATTACCAGGGAAAGGATTGTCGTCAGACTTGCCTTGTATTTCAGACCAAAATTTATCCATGGATTTCTTACAATTGCATCCCATTGTTTTGAAAGTGTTGGTCAGGTTAAAGCGGATTTTATTCTTTTTTGACTATTCAGCCACTGGTGCAATCATTTCCAAGAGTCGTTCAAAAGAACCAACATTAATTATATTAATGCGTCGTCTTTTTCATATGTGAGCATAAAAAAGAGAAAAAAAAGGCCATACCATTCCGTCTTCGGAGAAGATCATTTGGACATCGCCGTCGACGATTTTGATTTTCAAATTGTCAATTTTCCTAATCTACAGAGCAATATACCTACTTCCCCTGCATACGGTGTTTATATTTCACAACTTATTCGATATGCCAGAGCTTGCAGACATTTCACAGATTTTTTTATCAGACACCGACTACTTCGTGACTTACTTTTGGAGCAGGGCTATAAAAAATACGTCTCATACGATCCTTAAAAAAATCTTTTTTCGTTATCAGCCACTAGTAGAGGTAAAAGATATGGTGGTTGATTGTTTTAATTAGTGTTTGACTAATCTGCTGTAATGAGATTATCACCTCAATATCCCTATAATGTCTCACAACTATGTTGTGTTCTATGGTCATTACCGGATCCTAAGAACGCAATGGAAGAGGGAGGTTTGTCGCCATAAAACCTGGTTTAACCCACCATTTCGTTTGAAATGCCTGTACCAAGTCAGGACCATTGCGATCGACCAATTCTCCGGTATGACTGATTCGTTTTTGTCATTTTCTCTGGACTATGAGATTGGTGATTCAAGTTCGGTAGTTTTGTTATCACTTTTATTTGTCACTGCAATTTCTTTAAAAGTGTTGTAACATCCAGGATATGATAACAATAAGTTTCTGTTATTTCCAGGGTTAGCATGGGACCCGAATATGCTATCTCTGGTCTTTGAACATTAACTAATTCGTTTAATAGCCTATTAGGAAATATATGAAATATACCACTATAAAGCTTTTCGTTGTGGCATTAGATTTTCGTATGTGCAAAGTAGAAGTTTTAAGTGATTAGAAAATTCATATGAATTTGTTTTTCTTAGTTAAACAATTATCTAATAGAAACAAGGAAAAATAATTCTAACATCGCTCATTGTTTGATTCTTTTTACTGATGTCTTAATTGATGCACCCGGTATTACAGCATTTCTGTGGCTTTCTTAATAAATAAAAATAAATAAATAAATAACTAGTTTATTAGAGTGTCACATATTTGATCAAACATATTTATACAATTACAATAACATCATAATTAAAAAGATCAAATATCCAGCCTTAAGAAGACTTATGAGACACTTATGTACATACTTCACTAAAAACTTTTAAAATACAATGTATATACCATAATTGATCATAACTTCACTGTAAAAAGTAACAATTACTTAAAAATTATAATTGTCTATTAAAACCTATAGTTTTCGCAATATTTAAAATAAAAAGTTAAATATGCAATTCATGTACAAAATTTTAATTTTAAAACTACGACAGCCCATAAACAAATCGGAATATGAAAAGTAATAATAAAACTTTAATATGAAATGTTGAATTAAACAGGTAAAAACATATTACTTAAAGATATTAAAAAAAATTAATAAATAAATAAAAAATAAAATAAAAACTTCTAAAAAGCGTTTTGACCAACACGTCATACAATTAATAACTTCAAATCTTATTTTTATATTTTAACGGTATGAAATGTAACTTTGTCTTAAATAAACAATTTTCGCCTTGGAAATGAGTTAAAAATAACATATGAAAGTGAAGCTTGAATTTCATCACATGACATTATATGAGAAAATTTACTATCCATATCAAGCGTATCAAAGTCAATGATCGAGTGTCTTGCTTTTGTGAACAGTTCGTATCTAAAATCATCGTATAAGGGGCACGTCATCAGAAAATGTTTTTTCGGTTTCTACATTATTGGTGTCACAGAACCGACAGAGTCTCTGTTCAACTGGTGTACGCGGCCGGGCATATCGTCCTGTTTCAATCGCCAACGGCAGAGATCCGCTACGGAACAGGGCAACAGTTCGACGCACATTCCTTGGAATTTGAAGTTTGAGGTACTGTTCAGTTTTTATCCCCGTTTTATATGTTCGATAAGTTCGTAGTTTATTACCATTTGGATTGTTGTTGTCATCGTGCATATCTCTAATAAAATCATTGTTATCAATAACGTCTAAACGTTCTTTAATTTGTCGCATCACAGTCTTGGTTGAAACAGATGTATCGTTCACTATATCGTAGGCATTAATTGTCTGCACAAAACTAGTGACTGTGGCGTACCAGCCCTTCCGTCGGTTTTTAGTCCACTCAGTTACCTTCCGGGTTAAGCGTACATCGTCCGATCGGAGTATGCGGCATAGTAAACGGATGCAAGAAAGGCGTTGTTTTGTGAAGCATGAAGTCCAACCCATATCTCCCCGAACTGCAGTATTTGAAGTATATCTACCGACTGACATGAAAAGTTTAGCTGCTTTATTCTGGACTGAATTTACTATGGAATGTACTTTCGTTCCCCATATTCCGGAACCGTAAAACAACACTGGTTCCACCATAGATGAGTACAGTTTAGTGTAAACGGCATGCGTCATTCCTACAGCACTAAGGAATTTTCCGTACAACGCACCGAGTGCCCTGCTAGCGGATTTCGATAACTCGCGTATTCCTTTGGTGTAAGTTAGGTTCTCATCAAGCCACAGTCCTAAGTATTTGTATGATGGAGCGTAATTGATAGGTTGTCTAGAACAAACAAAATGAAAGTTACTACGGGCAACGGATGGGTTACGGAAGTGTACCACGTTACTTTTCGAAGGATTCACGTTCAGCTTCCACCGACTACACCATTCAGATACGACATCTAGCATACGTTGAAGGCTCGGTTCATCGGGTGCAACCAACGCAATATCATCGGCGTATAGAAGTATGCTCAATAAACTGTCGCCAATTCGGACACCGCATTGTAGATCATTAATGCGTTCTGCTAAGTCATTAATGTAAATTGCAAATAATGCGGGGGATAATAGGCATCTTTGTTTTACGCCACAGTCCACGTCAAACCAAGGTGTGTAAGCATCATTAACACGTACGGTATATCTAACGTTCTCATAAAGTGATTGAATCGCCGAAAGAAATTTTCCGCTAATTCCGGCACGTTTAAGTTTATACCAGAGCAAATTACGTGGAACAGAGTCAAACGCTTTTCGCATGTCTATGAAACTAACAAACGTCGACTGTTTGGAAATTTTTCGGTTAGAAATCACTGATGTTAAACTGTATATGTGCTCTTCACAGCTACGTTTAGGCCGGAAGCCATTCTGCTCCTCACACAAAATGTCATTGTCTTCTAGCTGTTGGCAAAATCGGAAGTTTAAGACACTACAGTAGATTTTACTGGGAACCGATGTCAACGTTATTCCTCTATAATTAGTTGGTAAACGTTTATCGTCTGATCCTGGTTTAAGAATCGGATTCACAATACCGGAAGTCCATTGATCAGGCACTTTTCCGAGCTCGAAACATCCCTTACAAATGTACGTAGAGTAGAGAGTATAAAATAATTTTGATCTAGAGTCAGATTTGTGTGGTGATGATGCTCAGTTTTCAACCGAGCAACATATCCTCTTAGATATTGAATGGCTATTTCTCTATTCAAAACAAAATAAATTTAGGACTTGAATTTCACCTGATTTTTACAATTGCAACTATTTCAAAAGTGGTGCAACCATCATTGTTCGTAGCAAAATTTATTGTCTGGAACTTTGTTGTCATTTGTATTTCGAACACACGTGAAGGTATTGAGTTGGATAAAACATCAAAGCTTTAAATTATCCGTCTAAATTTCAAAATTGTGTAAACCCTAAGGTTCTTCCCACCCCAGACATAGGTTGATTATCTTAGTAATAATTCGGTTCCCCAGTTTGGTATTTTTGGTTTTATTGTTCTATGCTCTTCATATTCATATAGTGTTTGGCATTTTGAATATTTTTGGTAGAGCCCCTCTGATGAGTCTTGAATAGACGAAACGCGCGTCAGGCGTAGCAAAATTTATTGTCTGGAATTTTGTTGTCATTTGTATTTCGAACACCCGTGAAGGTTAGCACTGCTGGTGGAGTTTTAATTCCCCGAGGTTAGCCCGCTCCGGCACCAACACTTTTGTGTAGGAGAAAACATCAAAGCTTTAAATTATCCGTGTAAATTTCAAAATTGTCTACACCCTAAGGTTCTTCTTACCCCAGACATAGGTTGATTATCTTAGTAATAATTTGGTTCCCCAGTTTCGTATTTTTGGTTTTATTGTTCTATGCTCTTCATATTCATATAGTGTTTGGCATTTTCAATATTTTTGGTAGAGCGCCTCTGATGAGTCTTGAATAGACGAAACGCGCGCCAGGCGTAGCAAAATTTATTGTCTGGAACTTTGTTGTCATTTGTATTTCATCAGGTCAGACTAGAAGACCATCTCACTAGTATTCAAAAATTAGGCTGGCGGTCCACTGATTGTTATCAAAGATGTATCCATAATTCTCCTGATGTTCTTAAACAAGCTTAAGCTGCAATGGTAAAAACTTTACATAATTAGCTTAATGTGTATATAATTACAATGAGGAGTGTGGTTGCCTTTGTGTTGGCTAATTTTGTCTCTTTCAACTTGGGGCTACATCTGCAAGCATCTGTTTCGCTATTTTGATAAAAAAAAATATTTGTTCTTTCCAAGTTTCAAGAAGTAGATGGAGTTATTTATCTTTGATTGTACAGATTGCGTATTTGCATTATTTTTTTAATTATTATGTTATATTGGTTGCTGCTGCAGTTGTTTTTTGTCCCGTGTTTGCCATTTTTGATATTGTGTTCTGTTATTTTCCATTTAGAGTAGCTGATAATAAAAGTGGATTAGTTCCTTGTTTTTTTACAAATGATTTACAACTTTTATAGTATGATTTCAATCGGATTTACAGCTAAAAACGGACTATAATCCACGTGTTTATATTTGTACTCCTCAAAGAAAATAGGT
This sequence comes from Arcuatula senhousia, assembly GCA_963971305.1. Lineage (NCBI taxonomy): Eukaryota > Metazoa > Mollusca > Bivalvia > Mytilida > Mytilidae > Arcuatula > Arcuatula senhousia. The sequence continues at coordinate 51,620,327 of OZ020312.1, read as the reverse complement.
AAACTACAACTTAATCCCTCCCTTGAAATTTGCAACAATGGAAGATGATTACTGTGATCAGTAAAATTGATATCTATACAGAGGAGATTAACTTGCTATGGGTATGAATTTTTTTGCTTGAAGGAAAAAAACTCCTACACTGAAGGAAAAAAACTCCTTCACTTTAGGAAGAAAACTCCTACTCTGAAGGAAGAAAATTCTTCATTAAAGATGATAATATGACCACCAATTGGATAGTTTCTTACTTTTTAAATCAAAATCTGTTTAATATAATGTTACACTAAGGACATAATTCTTTGTATTTATATATCATTTATATTTACACCATCAAAGACCATAGCATAGCATGTTAAAAAAGTGAATCTCAAATTGAAAAAAAAAACAAAGCTATTACATGAAAAGATTTTTCTTTCTATGAAAATGCGAGTTTTTCTTTAAACCAATTGAAGAATAGAAAGGCAGTTCGAAGATGACGATTTTAAAAATACATGTAAGCTAAACATTTTGATTTTACTGTATTTTTGTTTAAAAGATAATAAGAGTTTATTCGGGAAAGGATTGTCGTTGTCTTTTTCATGGCCTTAAGCTTTAATTAACATATAATAGCATAACCTGTGAAAAAGATATTAGAATTTGAAGAAAAACATATATTTATGATGAAGACCTCAAACAGAAGAGAATGAAGCCACCCTGCAAACATTTTTAATCTTATAATAACAAAAAAAAAACTGAAGATTAAAAAAAAGTTAAAAATCCAAAATTTTATAATATTCAGCTACTGCTCGGACAATCAGTTTACCCCACTACAACCAAAATTAAATTACGCAAACCTAAAATTATATAATTTCAGGTAAAAGAAAATGAGTTATATCGTGTAAATGTTATATTATATTTCATGTATTTTTTAATTCACTTCAAGAAACAGGCTAACATTTTAATGGAATCTACACTAAAGATAAATACAAATAATGAAAAGCGCAAATCTGTATCTTTTTTAAGCTCTTAATAAACTCAAAACTGCAAAATAAGCAAGATTTTTTCCAACAATTTCAAGTAGCAGTTACAGCAAACAAAGCTACAATGAAGACTGTCATCTTTGTATTGTACACTAATCTTCTTTCTATTGTAGACTAATCTTACTTTTTAAATTGAAAATTCAACAGGTATTTTTTTCCTGTAGGTAAATTTCTCTTTCCAAGAACAAGTTAATCTCCTCTGTATAGATGTCAATTTTACTGATCACAGAGATCATCTTCCATTGTTGCACATTTCAATAGAGGGATTAAGTTGTAGTTTACCTAATTTCTTTGAGGAGTACAAATATAAACACGTGGATTATAGTCCATTTCTAGCTGTAAAGGGTCTACTAATTTTCTACTGGAAGTCATGATCGATCAACCTTTTGTCGAACATTTACATAAGATGGATACACTTAATAGATGTGATATAATATGTGGAATACATGTATATCATGATATGGAACAACCAAAATTCAACTTCACATGGATATTTATACGGTCAATCAGTATCATTTAATGTGATTTCACATTTGTTAAAGAAGTTATAAATGCTATTTTGTGATGTGCTAAGATATGTAAAACATTTTCTTCGTCAATTATATGACTAAATTCAATGGTGAAAATATTGACAATAACTCTATATGTAATACATGTAATCCATCAAGCAGGAACTGCCTATCCTGGTAAAACTTGTTTTTGACTAACGTGCTAAATAAAGGTAATAACAAAACTACCGAACTTGAATGATCAATCTCATAGTCCAGAGAAAATGACAAAAACGAATCAGTCATACCGGAGAACTGGTGGATCGCAATGGTCCTGACTTGGTACAGGCATTTCAAACGAAATGGTGGGTTAAACCAGGTTTTATGGCGCCAAACCTCCCTCTTCCATTGCGATCTTAGGATCCGGTAATGACCATAGAACACAACATAGTTGTGAGACACAATAGGGTTATTGAGGTGATCATCTCAGTACAGCAGACCAGTCAAACACTAATTAAAACAATTAACTATCATATCTTTAAACTCAATTTTGAACTTTTCTACTAGTGGCTGATAACGAAGAAAGAATTTTTTTAGTGATCGTATGAGACGTATTTTCTTATAAAATATGTAAAATATAAAAGTCTGCAAATATAGAAAAACTATATCAATCCGGCAAATATTCTTTTTATATAAGTATTACACTTTTTCGATGCTATTCCATTGGAAGTGAAAAATGTCCCGTGTATAAAGAGAAAAATACGGTATGCACGTTTAAATATGCTCAATAGAATTCGATAAAAGAAGGACCAGTTGCGTTCGCTACAAAGGGCAAATTAGCAAACTGCAAGGTGGAGAGTGTTTTACAAAAGCAAAAATCGTGTTTCCTATTCCAGGATATACTAATTTGAACTTTTTGAAGTTTTTCAAGCCTTGTCTAGAAGGAAACATAAGTACAAAAATGTATAAACATACATACTAAGTTTTGAATTTTTCAATAATAATTTTTATCAGGTTTATTGATTTTGTTTTTATTCAACAAGGTACTTTAATGACGCAAATGATCTTATTAAGTAAACCAAATGTCGTTACATTCACGATGAAATATAATCGATAGCAGATGGAAATTTTATTGTTATAACTTCAATGTACTAGGATCTCTTATTTTAGCTGACTAAATACATTGTATGTCTTTGTTCATTGGTAGTTCAAACTTATCAAGAAAACGAATATCAAAAGATAAATTAGATTTAAAAAAATACAGAGTTTACTTAAAAATCTTGCGTGTTTTGTTTTCTTTTGCAGTGTTGCGCACCCTACAATAATGACGAAATATCTTTGATGTTTGATCAAAGAGCTAGGCATTGATTGTAATTCTGCTAGTGCTACATACACTCGGACTACATTTTACAAAGATGAGATCTTAGCCATTCATAACTCTTTTATGTCCTCTTTAAATATTCATTTGAAGGAGGAACATGAAAAGTTACCATATTTGTATTGGATACTTTAACTTCGCAAAAATCTGTACAAAGAAAGGTATATAGCAGGATCTTCATCATGATCAACAACAGAACTGTCCGATCAACTTACCAAGATTTTTTCTGCTGTCAAAGAAGGACAACAAGCATACTGGGACACTATTTATAATCGTAGTGGAATCAACCATTATGATTTTCGCCTAAAAAAACTTCTCGAAAGGCTTTTTTTTAATACTAGGAACTTCGTTGTAATAGGTTCCAATTCTACATATTTTTTCCAAAACATCTTATAAAAATAAAATACGTTACACATTGGATCAGTATGCTTGATTTCCTTATTTACAACATATTTGTCACGATTGCAGCAATTGCAACAACAAATTGGCATTCCAATCAGCAAAAATTGTGCTCCTCTCCTCGCCGATTTGTTTTTACAAGACTGAATGTCTTCAAGAACTCGTAAAGAACAAAAAGATGAAAGAAGCAAAGTCCTTTAATCACACTTTCAGATATATCGACAATGTCCTAACTGTAAACAATGCTTTGTTTGGTAGATATATACCTTTGATATATCCTCCAGGATTAGAGATTAAGGAAACCACCGTATGCCGCGGCATAACGTTGACGTTCTTTGTGCGGGATTCACGACAGACACACCGAATCTAATTGTTTCAAATCATTCTTGGATTTGCATCTCGAATATGACAAGGATGCTCATCTCAGGACAAAATTTACGAGAAAATAGACGCCTTTAATTTTCAAATTATTAATTTCCCTAACCAAGCAACATACTTACCTCACCTGCTTTCGGTGTGCATATTTCTTAACTTATTCGATATGTCAGGGCTTGTACAAGTTTGGGTTTTTTTTTGCAGCGACACTGCTCTTTTCATGATGTTTCTTCGTTATCGGCCACTGCTGAAAAAAATCAAAATTGAGTTAAACGAATATGTTAATCTTTGTTTCGATTAGTGTTTTACTGATTGTTGTACTGAGATCATTATCTTATCATCCCTATTATGTGTTCACAACCGTGTTGCGTTGTGTGTTACTACCGGTCCCTAGGATCGCAATGGAAGAGGGAGGTTTTGCGCGCCATAGCACCTGCTTTAACTCAACATTTCATTTGAAATGCCCGTACCAAATCAGGATTATTGCGATCTTTGACTGGTTCGGCGTGTTTTCAGTGTTTTGTATTTTCTCTTAGACATTAAGATTGATCCTCTCTATGTTCGGTAATTTTGTTATTACCTTTATTTCTTTCAAAAACTACTGGTAAAAATAAGCAAATGATTATCTATTTAGCCATTCATAAAAGTTTTTTTTTATTAATTTTAGTTCCGTCGGCAACCCTTGCATTGCTAAATTCTGATATTCCTTTAAACTGTATTTAATCTATGTACGCTTAAAGACATAGAACCTATCAATTTCGTAATTTTTTATATTGAATAAAAAGTACATATATTAAGAATATACTATCTAAAACTTACCTTTACCAACATAAAAACTCAATGTTTTGCAGTTTTCTATAAAATAATCTTATTTAAATTATTCGCTTTGATTAAGTATCGTCCAGCATAAATATTTACATTTGGTAAACTGGGTACTGTTAAACTGAGAAACGAAATGTAACCAAACGCGGCGAAGAGAAAAACGAAATCGGTAAATTAAGAAAAACGACTGGTGTCGGCTAAAATCGATTCAATTTTCCTTTTTACCAGTGTCGCTTGATTTCGTTTCCTTTCTAAATACAGATTTCGGTTGCTAATTTTACTGTTAACGTTTCCTTCTTTACCGATATCATTTTTGTGCAGCTCCGTTTCTTTTGGTTACTTTTTGTTTCTCAGTTTACCAGTACCCGCAAGTGTTTACATTCTATAATTAGCTTGTCCTCTTTTTTGACACTGCGTTTTTTTCATCAGTTTTCCGTCGAAAAGAATACTTTCTGGCAGGTTTTTTGTAAATTTAACAGTTTCTTCAAAGGTTTTACAATGTATTCTTCAAATAGTGTGAATTCTAGTATTTTTTTAAAATTGCCAAAATGATAGGTTCTATGTCTTTAAATCTATAGATGTTCAAGTACACAGCTTATATTGTTGAATGCAGTTAGGTTGTGCTTGAGATTCTTCGTCCGTATATTTGTTTAATTTTCTTTTGTTTTGTAAATAATGAGATAAGAATGTCCAATACATGTATTTGTCTTCTTTTATGGTCATAAAGCACAGATAGAATCTTTTCCAACATGATTGTGAACAAAATAACGACAATATAATGTCATCTTAAATCTTATTACAAATGCTCAGAAGTTAAATCATCTGAAAACAAATATCATATGCTAAAAGTCTCATTCTACTAACTAATATGTTCTTGTCATCCACTTCTTTAATAGTTCTTTGTGTTAAACTCAAATATATTGAAAGAGGCAAAGAGGCACCAATGGGACATTCGAGTGTCAAAGGTCCGAAAAGGCAATGACGAACCCGGTAAACACGAAAAGGAATAGCACGAAGAAACACAAAAAACAAAATCAACCGAACGGAAATCAACAACGCAAACTCAAGTCGTGACATGGTTGAACTCAAAAAGAACGGAAAACGCAGGAACAAGTATTTGGTAGTCGGTTATAAAAAGATTTATTTTGTCATCCAATAGTCTAGCAAGAAAAACAAATTTACTGAAGATCAAACAATAAAAATGGTCAAATTTCTAATCGAAAACATATTTTTACAGTTTGATGGACGTGTTTTTCAACATACAATAGGTATCCCAATGGGCACAAATTGTGCACATTGGTTGCTGATTTGTTTCTTTATTCATATGAAGCGGACTTCTTACAATCACTTCTAGACAAAATGGACCGCAAACTTGCTTTATCCTTCAATCTCACATTTAGTTATATTGATGGTGTTCTTCACTAAACAATCCTCGATTTGGTGACTATTTACATCACCGGCTGTCGGTCTTGTGGGGAAAATACTTTTCCGTCCCGAGAAAGAACGGCGACAGGACCTATGGGAAAAATAAATTTCTCCGCGGGAGTCCCGGCCAGTGGCGTTATCGGGTAAATTAGTTATATCCGCGGAGGCCCCGGTGACGGGTCTTGTGGGAAAATCTTTGAGTTAAAAGACACTACAGATTCAAGGAGGTCCGCTTCATATTTGGATCTATTTCTCGAAATTGACACACAAGGAAGGCTTTGTACAAAGCTCTATGACAAACGTGATGACTTTTCAATTTTCCAATAGTTAAATCTCCCTTTCTGTGTAGCGACATTCCGTCCGCTCTAGCATATGGAGTTTACGTATCACAATTGATTATTCCAGAGCATGTGGGGAGTACAACGACTTCCTTGAAAGAGCTACACGGCTGAGACGCAAATTGTTAACACAGGGTTGCGTTACTCCCAGGTTGTTTTCATCACTCAAGAAATTTTACAGAAGACATCATGTGCTTGTATACAAATACGGGATTTATATCTCTCAGATGAACACAGATGTTGGTTAGACACAGAGTTTTGTAATGTCATCCTTTCCGGATTTGTCCAACACTAAATCGATCTTTTTTTTAATATTTTTCTTTATTTTTCCTTTTGGCCTTAATCAATTCATTTACAATTAATACAGTACATATACAAAAGTTCAATAATATATATAGCGAACACAGCTCGCAAGCGGAGAGTTCTACGGTATTTGTTCCCGCGAGAAATTTGCCTAATGCTGATATTGATTTTTCATGGTCCGGAAAGGCTCTCAAATTTTACAGGAACGGAGTGAATTTGAAAATAATTACCGATTTTGCTAGTCGCATTCCAAAAATTATCTAATGTAATAATGTATAAAGAGAAAAATATTCCGATGAGTTGCTACATTTTTTTGTAGTAACCAAATTTAATCGATTTTTTCTTGCTTTTCTATTTAACGTTCAATCGCCCCAAGCATTTCGTCCCAAATTGAATGTTCTAGAAAATGAACCAAAACAAAAATAACTACGATGATTTCAAATCTTATTTGACTGCATCGATTCGATATAAAATCTTTTTTATTCGTTCATTAAACAATGTTAACAATGGCACTAAACATGTAAACATTACATTTTTTTTACAGAATTATGATGTGCTCGCATTTAGGTAATGCCTATTTCATATTAGCACTGTAGAATTGTTTCACTCAGAATACACACATCAATCTCTTGACTAGAATTCTTTATTGTTTTATTTCTTATGAAATATAGACAAGTCCTAAAGCAGCATGTCAATTAGAAATTATTTGGTATTTGCCTTTGTTTTCTTATCGACATTAGAAGATTATCTTAGTGTGTGTCTATTTCTTTTCTTCTTTTTTTATGATGCCCCGTGGTGTACTGTTCATATATTTTAGTTAACCACACCCTATGTCGCACCCCACCCACCCACTCATTCATCTACATTCACACATTGATAGATACATGAATATTATAGTACACTTTAGAAGGTCTCTCAGAGAGTATTTACAATTATTTTGACATCAGACTAAAGCCGCTTAACAGTCTGTTGTTGGCTGTCTGTGTGTATTTATATACTATTTATTAGGGTCTAAAGAAAACCAAAAAACTCTTACTAAACCGTCGAGAAGCAGACTGGATCGAAAACGATGGAAAGTTATTAAAAAACTGGTACAATAAAATCGGAGAATAACAAAACAGTCGGACGATAAGGTGTTAATACTGGGAGAATCTTTCCACAAAGGAATTTTCAAGCACTTTAGGATGTCTTACATCATTGAAATATATAAAGTTAAACAAGGCCGGAGATGAACACGACGGGCCTGATAAAATGAACATGAAATGACGTGAAAAAAATACATACAGGTTTTTACTATATAAATCATTCAATTTACTAATTATACCGGTATATTATCAAATATAGAAGTCAAAAGTCAAAAGTCGAAAGCGAATCTTTTCTTTACACCCATCTGATCTCTGCTAAATCTGTTTTGCCAATCCATACCATCTTTGTCTTGTCCATGCATATTCATTTTGAGACCGGACATTTCAGCAAATTTATCTAAGGCTTGGAGAAATGCGTCCAACGACTCTTTTGAACCGTCCAGTATAAGTGAAGTGTCATCTGCATATTGTGAAATAACATATTCTGTATCACCTATAGTTATTCCAATAATGTTATTATCGTTTCTTATCATGATCCGAAGAATTTCAGCACAAAGTAGAAATATATAGGGTGACAGAGCAACGCCTTGTCTGCAAACTCTTTCTATAATAAAAAAAATCTGTCAAGTGACAGTTCTGTGTTACTGCTGATGTTATATTTGTATAAAAAAAACTTTCATCCACGGACCAAAATTAAAGAAATTAAGAACATCACCAATGAAGGACAATGAAATTGAATAGAAAGCCTTTTCAAACTCTCTCAGAAGGAGAATGCCAGGTTTATCATTTTTCTTCAGTGTTATGAAGTATATCATATATTAACCGCACATTTTCACCAATGAATCGACCGGGTATAAAACCAGTTCGGTCATTATTTATAAGAATATTTAATACAGATTTAATTCTTTCAGCAATACAACTTGATGCTAATTTGTTTACAGTGTTTAGCAAACTTATTGGGCGCCAGTTTTTTATATATTGTTAAGGTTTATGCCCTTTTGGTATACATATTATAACACCTTGTTTTTGGGTGATTGACCTTTCTCCGTTTTCATAACCAAATGTGATTGATCTTAAAACAAACTTTCCAATATCTATCCAGAAAAATTGAAAGAATTCATTTGTGAACCCATCAGATCCTGGGCTTTTGCCATTTTTCATTCTTTTTATTGTCTGTGTAAGTTCATTTAAAGATATTTCACCCTCTAATTTATTTTTCAAGGTTTCAGAGAGTTTAGAAACATTAAGGTTAAGGCAACGTGATGGGTGTTATATAGCAAGCAGTAACTGCTTACTCTTCCGGAGCTCCTGAGTTATCTCTCGTTTCGACTTGAGTTCACGTTGCTGAATGCAGTTTCGTTGTTGTTGTGTGTGTGCTTTTGGTTGCCTTTGCTTCCTCCGGAAGAGTAAGCGGTTCCTGCCTGCAATAGCACACCCGTTGTAGTGCTAATTTCCAATTCAGTGTGTCAAATCCAGTAAAGGAAGACAAAACAATTTTCTATGACAGTAGTATAGAGGGTTGAAACGATTATTATTTTTCGGGCCGATTAGGGCCGATTAGCCCTCTGGCTGCAGACCCCAATTAATTCCCTTTGCTCCTGGTCTACGAACATAGTTCCTAATAAAAATGTATGTGTATATTATAAAAGTGTATTATAGTTACATTTGTTAAAAATGTTATGGCTTTTTTAGTAAATATCTAATAGTAAAGCTTAGAATCAGTTCATCAGGTCATATTTTGGAGTTCTACTTTCACTTTCACCAAGAATCAACCATGCGACCGGCCAATTTGGCCAAACTAGGCGGATGAGACGAATAAGATTTCTGGCAGCTGGAAATTATTACAAGAATAACATATAGATGATTTTTAAAATCCGTATGGTGCATTTTTTTAGTTTTTTATTTTTGGTAAAAATTTGGTTGAAATGAATGCAAAAAAATATAGGGGGTCTGTAGCCCTCTGTGACGTCATATCCACTTCCGGTCCGCCATATTGCTTCTGGTTCCTCCATTTTGCTTCCAGTCGGCCATCTTGCTTCCGGTGACGCCACATCCGGTAATTAAGGGGAGGTAATTCCGCAAAGTCACCGTACGGTAAAAGGCATGTAACTAAGTTATTCCTTGACCGATTCCTTTCGGGTTTGTTGTATTATCTTTAGAATGACAATGTTTCTTTGATGATTTTATTTGTGGTCTTCAGTGGTCATTAGAGGCATGACCAGTAGGTGACCTTTTCCTATTTCTTATCAAAGGTGGGGTTATATCGTTGGAAAGGTAGCAAGGTGTGGTTGCCATTTCTGAGTTGTTTGAGTCTGTAGTTTTCAGTGGTCAGTCAGGGCTTGACCATTAGGTGATCCCTTTTTCTTCGTGTTGTATACTAAGCGTGTAATATGTCATTGTAAAGCTTGTGAGGTCTATTAAATACGAAAGAATATGGATTATGTGCCAGAAAGACACGATCCACATATCAAAATGATTTTGATGAATGTACAATGCAATATTTCCCTGCGTGTGAAGCGCTTTTCTGGATTAAAGTTTTAAGTCTTGTACTTGATACCGTTTTGTAAGGAATTTGCCGGGTTTTGTGGGGTAGGCTTTAAGTACTGGTTTGATCTTTTTTATAGGGCGTTAGGGATAAAAAAAGTCAATTTTAAGTTTCGATACTTTATGTTGAACACAGTAATAGGTTTCAGTCTTCATCCTCGTCTTCTTCACTCTCCCCGTCAGGCCTGAACTGTTTTATTTTCTCATCCAGCAAGTACTTTCTCTACTCAGTAGCGTATTTCCAAGACTCTTCATACTCATAATCTTCATCGTCCCTCAGTCGTTTTGCCGTTTGTTTGATCTTCTTGTGGAGTGGGTCTCGTGCCATTTCCATTTGCCCCATAATATTATTGACGTAGCGATATTTTAGAGCTTCTCTATAGAGCGGGAACAAATCCAAGTCAGCCTTTGATATTGCCTCTTTTCGTGGTGACCTTTTTCCGTGTATCCATCCTCTTTCTTTTCGTGTTCGTCTTTGTAGCTGATCATCACTTGTCCAATAAAGCCGCCCACGGATCAAACTGTTCTCCGGGGTAAGTTTCATCCTTTTTCAGACAAGTCGTTACTCTTTTCTGATTCCGTACCCTCCTCTTCCTCTTCCTAAGTTTCCCATTCTGGGTCCTCCTTCAACCATTCCGGTTCCTTCATTTTTCTTTGATGCTTCTGTTCTTTGTGTCTCTGTAGATTGAAAAACGTTTGGCTTGTGTATCCGCATTCGTCGCAATGGTACATGTGCTGTAATTGCATTACAAATATTATTTGTTTTTGGAATATTAATTATCATTTATGTGAATTTCTACATCATTTTTACTCTTATGGATCGGTTCCGTAATTCTACGTTTTTAGAACTCCCCCGGGATAGTTTCACATGTTTTATCTAATTCACTCTCCTTTCCGGCTGGATAACCAACGTGTCAACACACATGTGAGGATCCTCTCTCGCTTTGGAAGTCGAAACCTGCCAAACGTACAGTGTAAGACACTTTATTTTATTCTCGTTATCTTTCTGAGACATTCTATTAATGTGTTGTTTATATCAAAACAGTGAGGAAACTTCGTATTTAAATAACTTCCGTTTTGACTTGGCTAATTTGTTGAATTTATATCCCGATCTTGGATTTCTTCACCGGAAGGTTTTTCAATATTGAATTTAAACTGTAATAATTTCTTTAATTATTCATAATTTCTAGGTATTGTTTATTTCGATTTATATGTATATTTTCATATTTCTAAGATTTAATTTACTTCGAATTTGTGATTTTGTAATCCGTGCTTATGCTCGTTTCATTTATGTTTCAGTTATTTACCCTGCTGTATTTATTGTGGTTATTAAACGATAGTTCCCCGGAATGTGTCTTTAATGAGCCCCGTATTTACACTTGGTTAGCTACCTGCCTTACGGGCAGAATAGTAAATAAACTACACCTGGCTGGTAAACTTCTTCGGGGCACCGTTGTACGGCTTGCAGGTCAACACAACATCGCCAATCATGGATCTAGCAGACGACCAGATGTCAACCACGTCCAGAACACGGACACTGACACCAAAAGGGGAGGACCAGTACGTCCAGAGGAGAGACAAGCTCACACGAGACGTTGAGCTCCTTTGGTCCATGTGTAACGCCATGTTACAAGAAACAGACAACCCACCAGCGCAGGCTAGAAAATGTCTGGAACTTGAACAAAAGGTTGTTCAAGCCTACACACGATACAACAGGCTGTGCGAGGAATACCTCGGATTCATAAAAAGCCAAAGGACAACACTGGCCAATCAAGACTTGGACGTCATAGCTCCTGTCATTGATGTCCGCCGACGGATGTATGAATCGGCCATAGCCAACCTACACGACGTGTTAGGCCAGACCAGCATGGCTAAATCCATTAAATCCAGACAGTCAAGGACAAATAGCGAGACCAGTTCTCGTATTTCAAACACCTCAAGTCTGGCCAAAAGGACACGAGCCAAAGCCGAGGCCGCTAAGGCGGCAATAGCCTTTGCCGAGAAACAGGCGCTTATGGCTAAACAAGAAGCAGAGCTCCAAGAAAGGGCAGTGCGGGAATCTTCCCGTGTTAAAGCTGAAATGGAGCAAGATGCTATTAGACGCAAAACTCAAATGGAGCAAGAAGAAGCGGAAGTTAACCTAAAAAGGGCCGAAATCAAAGCGGAAATGACCCTTCTGGAAACTCAACGACAAGCAGCCGAGCTAGAGGCTGAAGCCCGAGTCCTTGAACAAGAGGACGATATAGAGCAAGTTCTAGATTATCCACTTCCGGTTCCGACCGAAGACCCGCTTAAACGGGTACATGACTATGTCCAGCAACACAGTGTTCACAGCGAACAGGATAATCGGTTGCAAGACGTGGGTAACCACGTACCTTCTACACAACCGACTAACACAACTCGTTTTGCCCGTTCTGTACACTCGGAACTGGGCCCTTCCGGACACAACACCCAACAACAGCTTGATTCGACTAAAGCCGTCACATTTAATCAGCAACCTTCATGTCACTCGCCGATTGGAGATTTTGGACTGCCGTCAGCCGCATCCACGCCAATGAACGAACATGGACATATAAATCCAGCCACCAAAACACCGACTTCCGGTTCACCTGGGCTTAACACCAATACACCTGTCTTTACGCCCAATCAAGACTATCACATGCATAGTCCAACAGATTTCAAGCAACCTTCATCCGGTTTTACGGGTTATAACCCGACAACTGATATAACAAAATTCCTACTTAGAAAGGATCTGATATTTTCTCGGCTCAGTACTTTCAATGATAAGGCTGAGTCATACCACATTTGGAAGTCCAGCTTCGACAGTATAATGGAAGAGCTGGACGTCTCAGATTCAGAGCAGCTTGACCTACTCGTAAAATGGTTAGGTACAGAATCCTCAAAGCACGCGGTCAGTATCCGCGCATCGAACGCCGACAACCCAGCAAGGGGTCTACAACGCCTCTGGCAAAGACTGGACGAACGATACGGCTGCCCAGAAATGATAGAAGCTTCCCTTAAAGCAAAGCTAGCCGATTTCCCAAGGCTCACAAACAAAGACAACATACGTCTCTACGAGCTATCAGACATCCTGTCGGAGATCGAGTATGTAAAGGAAAAGCCACAACTCAGAAATTTGTTAGGCTACTTTGACTCCTCCTCAGGAATCAAACCCATCGTTTCAAAACTGCCATTTGGTTTGCAGGAAAAATGGACATCACGAGCTGTAAAGTACAATGAGCAGCACTCAACCTCATTTCCTCCCTTCACGGAATTTTCCGCATTTATACGAGAGATCAGCAGGATAAAAAACAACCCAGGGTTTATCTACGACTCGGAACCCACAACTCCCACTCAAAAGGGGAATTCGACAAGGTTCACATCTAAGCCCCAACCTCAAATTGGTGTTTACAAAACCGAAACATCTGGCATCAGTGAACTATCAGACAAGCTTGAGAAATGCATTTTGCATGGCACCAACCATTCGTTGAACGACTGCCGTGGCTTCCGTTCCAAGCCATTGGAGGAACGCAAAACCCTGCTCAAGGACAACAAAGTTTGTTTTAAGTGTTGCGAGTCAACAAAACATATAAGCCGGGATTGTCCCGTAAGTGTTTCATGTCAGCAGTGTGGAAGCAATAAACATACCACAGCTCTTCATTGGAATAAAGACCAGCCCATTTCACAACCCACACAAAACAACGGCGGGGAGTCAGGACGTACACACAGTGGTACTACCGTTAACACGGTCATTTCATCCTGCACGGAAATATGTAAAGAAGTTGGCGGGAAATCTTGTGCAAAAATTCTACCAGTTAATGTATTTCACAAGGACCACCCAGGTCGCAATAGAAAAATGTACGCCATAATTGACGACCAAAGCAACAGATCATTAGCATCTCCGGAGTTCTTCCAGTACTTCAATGTACGGGAGCCTCCCGAATCGTATACGCTTTCCACATGCTCTGGAAAGACCATAACATCCGGAAGACGAGGAAATGGTTTTGTTGTGACAACACTCAATGGTAACGTCGCATTGGACCTACCAGATGTCATAGAATGTGACAACCTGCCTGGCAATAAGAACGAGATTCCGACACCAGATGTCGCGTATCGACAATCTCACTTGCAAGAAATAGCGAAACACCTTTCGCCGTTAGACGAAAACTGCAACGTAATGCTTCTTATCGGACGAGATTTACCGGAAGCACACCATGTGCTCGACCAACGCATTGGACCCTCGAGGGCTCCATACGCTCAACGACTCAAACTTGGCTGGGTCGTAGTGGGCGAGACTTGTTTAGACGAACAGAGAACACCCGTCAGTGTTAACGTCAAAAGGACTCGCGTGTCCACTTCTGGCTACCCTACGGTGACAAAACCGTGCCAAAGCAACTTTGGAATTCAGCAACAGTTCTTCCCGAAGAACACCAGTCGTGACAACAGACAAGATGTCACTACCAGTAGGTCATACGATGGGAACTACATATACGTCCCAATTAACTTAAATCCGACTGATCCAGGAACCAGTTTCTTTCAGTCTTCTGATATTCAAAACAGCAGTTTGCTTCAGGAACCCGGAATGGACAGAGTGATTCGACCCGTCATAAATGTCGACACAACTTACAATGCAGACCGCATACCAACCTGTGAGGAACAATTTTCCGACTCTTCGTCATGGTCAAAATTGACCCAATTTACTGCTGCTCTCAAAGCCACTGACCGCAAACGTAGGTACAAAGCAGCTGAGTGCCATCCAGCTCATACTCGCCAGGAAAACTAGATGCGTGTCATTATAAACGGGAATCCCGCAACAAACACTCGATCGATACTCGACATGATTCTACTAGTGTGACTTTCCACATCGAACTTTTTGTGTACAATAACTGTTTTCACCCGTCGGGGTCCACTGTAAGGAACATGTCGTTCCTTCCCACGCCGTGCGTGGCAACGTTGGAGCAACAGATCTACTCTCTTCCCATTGGGCAACGCTGGAAGCCATACAACGATGGATCTCCAGAACAACAGCCGTTGGATCGTTCTCCGAACTGTACATATTCTATCGTTTTACTACTTTGGATTTATGTGATATTCGTTTATTCCTTCTTTGGATATTGGAATTTATTTCAATTCATCTGTGTTTTTAAAAGAAAGTTAGAGAAATATCCACATGGATATTTGGCGGGGAGTGTGCTGTAATTGCATTACAAATATTATTTGTTTTTGGAATATTAATTATCATTTATGTGAATTTCTACATCATTTTTACTCTTATGGATCGGTTCCGTAATTCTACGTTTTTAGAACTCCCCCGGGATAGTTTCACATGTTTTATCTAATTCACTCTCCTTTCCGGCTGGATAACCAACGTGTCAACACACATGTGAGGATCCTCTCTCGCTTTGGAAATCGAAACCTGCCAAACGTACAGTGTAAGACACTTTATTTTATTCTCGTTATCTTTCTGAGACATTCTATTAATGTGTTGTTTATATCAAAACAGTGAGGAAACTTCGTATTTAAATAACTTCCGTTTTGACTTGGCTAATTTGTTGAATTTATATCCCGATCTTGGATTTCTTCACCGGAAGGTTTTTCAATATTGAATTTAAACTGTAATAATTTCTTTAATTATTCATAATTTCTAGGTATTGTTTATTTCGATTTATATGTATATTTTCATATTTCTAAGATTTAATTTACTTCGAATTTGTGATTTTGTAATCCGTGCTTATGCTCGTTTCATTTATGTTTCAGTTATTTACCCTGCTGTATTTATTGTGGTTATTAAACGATAGTTCCCCGGAATGTGTCTTTAATGAGCCCCGTATTTACACTTGGTAAGCTACCTGCCTTACGGGCAGAATAGTACATCTTTCCTTCTCTGCGTCCGGTTTCTTATTGATGACTTTTGTTCCGTCTTACTTAATCTATCTATCAGTTCTGAATAGTGTACCATGTTGCTTACAAAGCGCATATTACACGGATGGATTATATCGGGTCTTGTTAAATTGTCTTTCTTTCTATTCCATGCATGGACAAAGAATGCATTCCTCAATGCTGCTAAGCTCTCTCTACTGTATGCAAGTTTCCATGTTTTGAATCTACGCCATTTTTTACATATTCACTGGCATTCTATGCATGGCACATTTTGTTCCAAATTGTTAAATCCGGTCTTCGGCTTCCTCACCTTACATTTTCGACAAACACGTCTATTTTATTTTCAGTATCCCACACTATGGGCTGTATAAGACGATTCATTATATTTACGTGCGTCTTGTTTGAATACATTCGAACCACTGACAAAATTGTTCATTTATTTTGCCTTCTCAAAATTGTATCCTCCAATCATCTCTCAGCATTTTATCACGTGACTTACTCTTTGCTCTTCTTGCTCCATTCCTTGCTCATTTTGCTCTTATCCTTGCTAGACTTGCTCTTTTGCAGATCATTTTCCTTCTTTCCTTGCTCATCTTGCTCTTTTCTTTGCTCATTTTGCTCTTTTGCCTTGCTCGTTTTGCTCCTTTGCTTGCTCATCTTGCTCTTTTGCAGCTCATTTTGCTCTTTTGCCTTGCTCATCTTGCTCTTTTGTTGCTTTTGGGGTTCTTTTAACTATTTAAGTCACTGCAGCAGCAGCAGCAGCAGCCGTTTTAACACCTTCTCCCCCCTTTCACTTACGCAGTATCAGCTATTTAACCATCTTCTCCCCTTTTCACTCACGCAGCAGCAGCCATTTTACCCTCTTCTCCCCTTTCACGTACGCAGCAGCAGCAGCAGCAGCCGTTTCCTTACCTTCTTCCCTTTTCTTCTAGTTCTGTTTTTCCTTTTTTGTGTTAACTTGTACACCCAACCCCATTTCTTTGTCAAGTCGGGAATCCAGACCACTTTATACTTTTAATTTTCCATAGGCCCTGTGTTAAATCTGTTGGCGACTCGTGTCACCCCAAGATCTCAGCAATGAAGTCGTGTGTTATCATGCGGAACAAACTATTCCATTGAGATCATTTTGTACTTGATAATCCAATATCTTCTAACCAGTTAAACCGGTTTCTTTTCCTTCCGATATTACCCCTTTGCAGTTCTATTTTAACCCTTACCCTAACCCTAACCCTAACTTTAGCTATTCTAGTTTGTAATTTTAATCCTTAACCCTAACCCCAATTCTTACTCTAACTCTCTTTGATAGTGTTGTCATTTATTTTCTAACCATAACCCTTATTCTCTCTTCTATAACCCTAACTCTCTTCTCTCTAACCCTATCCCTAAGCTATCTTCACTAATCCTCACCCTAACCCTAATATCTAACCCTAACCCTTTTTCTTTCCAATTCTATTTTTTAACCATTACCCTAATTCAAACTCTAAGTCTCTTTGCCGTTGCTGTCATTGTATTTTTAACGCTAACCCTAACTCTCTCCTCTCTTACTCTCTTACCCAAACTCTCTCTTCTCTTACCCTAACCCTCCTTCTTTTTATTTCTTTTTTAGCCATTATCCCCATTCTAACTCTAACTCTATTTGCCGTTGTTGTCATTTGCCTAGGTTTAGGGTTAGGGTTTAGGGTTAGGGTTAGAATTACAAACTAGAAAAGCTAGGGCTAGGGTTAGGGTAAGGGTTAAAAATAGGACTGCAAACGGGTAGTATCGGAAGGAAAAGAAACCGGTTTCAACTGGTTAGAAGATATTGTATTATCAAGTACAAAATGATTTCAATGGTATAGTTAGTTCCTTATGATTAAACACGACTTCATTGCTGAGATCTGGGGGTGACACGAGTCGCCAATAGATTTAACACAGGGCCTATGGAAAATTAAAAGTATAAAGTGGTCTGGATTCCCGAATTGACAAAGAAAGGGGGGTGGTTGTACAAGTTAACACAAAAAAGGAAAAACACAACTTAGAAGAAAGGGGAAAAAGGTAAGGAAACGGCTGCTGCTGCTGCTGCTGCTGCTGCGTACGTGAAAGTGGAGAAGAGGGTAAAACGGCTGCTGCTGCTGTTGCTGCTGCTGCGTGAGTGAAAAGACGGAGAAGAGGGTAAAATGGCTGCTGCTGCGTGAGTGAAAAGGGGAGAAGATGGTAAAATGGCTGCTGCTGCGTAAGTGAAAGGGGGCAAAGGTGTTAAAACGGCTGTTGCTGCTGCTGCTGCTGCATGCTGCCGCAGTGACTTAAATAGTTTAAAGAACCCCACAAACCAGCAAAAGAGCATGATGAGCAAGGCAAAAGAGCACAATGAGCTGCAAAAGAGCAAGATGAGAAAGCAAAGGAGCAAAACGAGCAAGGCAAAGGAGCAAAATGAGCAAAGAAAAGAGCAAGATGAGCAAGGAAAGGAGCAAAATGAGCTCCAAAAGAGCATGACGAGCAAGGAAAGGAGCAAAATGAGAAAGGAAATGAGCAAGAAGAGCAAAGAGTAACTCACGTGATAAAATGCTGAGAGATGATTGGAGGATACAATTTTGAAAATGCAAAATAAATTAACAATTTTGTCAGTGGCTCGAATGTATTCAAACAAGACGCTCGTAGATATAATGAATCGTCTTATACAGCCCATTGAGTGGGATACTGAAAATGAACGTGTTTGTCGAAAATGTAAGGTGAGGAAGCCGAAAACCGGATTTAACAATTGTGAACAAAATGTGCCATGCATAGACTGCCAGCGAATATTTAAAAAATGGCATAGATTTAAAACATGGAGGCTTGCATACAGTAGAGAGAGCTTAGCAGCATTGATGAATGCATTCTTTGTCCATGCATGGAATAGAAAGAAAGACAATTTAACAAGACCCGATATAATCCGTCCGTGTAATAAGCGCTTTGTTAGCAACATGGTACACTTTTCAGAACTGATAGATAAATTTACTATGACGGAACAAAAATCATCAGATAGAAACCGGACACAGAGAAGGAAATGTACCATTGCGACGAATGGGGATACACAAGCCGAAAGTTGTTCAATCTACAGAGACACAAAGAAAAGAATCATAAAAGAAAAATGGATGAACCGGAATGGGAAACTGAGGAAGAGGAAGAGGATGATACGGAATCAGAAAAGAGTGACGACTTGTCTGAAGACGATGAAACTTACCACAGAGAACAGTTTGATCCGTGGCGTGGCTTTATTGGACAAGTGATGGTCAGCTACAAAGACGAACACGAAAAGAAAGTGGATGAATACACGGAAAAAGGTCACCACGAAAAAGAGGCAATATCAAAGGCTGACTTGGATTTGCTTTCGCTCTATAGAGAAGCACTAAAAAATCGCTACGTCAATAACATTATGTGGCAAATGGAAATGGCACGAGATCCACTCCACAAGAAGATCAAACAAACGGCAAAACGACTGAGGGACGATGAAGATTATGAGTATGAAGAGTCTTGGAAATACGCTACCGAGTAGAGAAAGTACTTGCTGGATGAGAAAAAAAAACATTTCAGGCCTGACGGGGAGAGTGAAGAAGACGAGGATGAAGACTGAAACCTATTACTGTGTTCAAAATATAGTATCAAAACTTAAAATCGATTTGTTATCGCTAACGCCCTATAAAAAAGATCAAAACAGTTCTTGTAGCCTACCCCACTAAGCCCGGCAAATTCCTTACAAAACGGTATCAAGTACAATACTTAAAACACAGTAGAAACCAAGAATTACTTCCCTTAGATTGACACAAAAGAAAGAATATAAAACTAGAACTCACAAGCTTTACAATGACATATTACACGCTTAGCATACAACAACAAGAAAAAGGGATCACCTAATGGTCAAGCCCTGACTGACCACTGACTACTACAGACTCAATCAACTCAGAAATGGCAACTACACCTTGCTATCTTTCCAACGATATACGACAGCCCCACCTTTGATAAGAAATAGGAAATGGTCAAGCCTACTGGTCAAGCCTCTAATGACCACTGAAGACCACTGAAGACCACGAAGAAAATCATCAAAGATTCATTGTCATACTAAAGACAATACAACAAACCCGAAAAGAATACCGTACGGTGACTTTGCGGAATTACCTCCCCTTAATTACCGGATGTGGCGTCATCGGAAGCATGATGGCCGCGGAGAGCCAAGATGGCTGCGGAGAGCCAAGATGGCCGCCAAGATTTATGATGGCCGACCGGAAGCAAAATGGCGGAACCGAAAGCAAGATGGCGGACCGGAAGTGGATATAACGTCACAGAGGGTTAATTGGCCTAATCGGTTGATCATCTTAGTAATTATTTGGTTCCCCAGTGGTATTTTTTGTTTAACTGTTCTATGCTCTTCATATTCATACAGTGTTTGGCATTTTCAATATTTTTGGTAGAGCGCCTCTGATGAGTCTTGAATAGACGAAACGCGCGTCAGGCGTAGCAAAATTTATTGTCTGGAACTTTGTTGTCATTTGTATTTCAATCCTCTATACTACTTATGACAAACAAACATCTGAACTCATTAAAGAGATAGAAATCCCATATTTGTCTACGAGTGCACGGTGTCTAACGTAAATTTTCTTGAGTGAAGACAGTAACCGTGGAGCAACATAACCCTGTGTCAGCAATTTCTGTGTCAAACGTGACGCTCTGCCAAGGAAATCGATGTAATTCCCACAAGCCCTACAGTAACGAATCAACTGTGATAAGAAGAATCCATAAGCAGGAGTGGACGGAATGTTGCTACACAAAACGTTGACGATTGGAAAGTTGAAGTCATCACAGTTGTCATAGATAACATAGATAAGTAGAAAGTATGACAACGTCGAATCCTAATGAATTTTGGGAAAAGATCAAAAGACTCGGACCAAGAAAAACAGATAAAATACCAATGGAGGCATACGACGAAAATGGCGATATTCTTACCGACGAACACTTAGTTTTAAACAGATGGAGTACAGACTTTAAAAACTTATATAATGCGGATAGTAATTCATCAGACTTTGACGAACTATTTCACAGGCAAATTTTAACTCAGAAATCCTTATATGAAGACCGTATGATGGATCCGCTCTTTATTGAAAACGAAGACATCAACTCTACCGTTACACTAGAGGAGATAAAGAAACTGGTTTTCAAAGCGAAAAACGGAAAGTCTTGTGGATTTGACAAAATACCATACGAAGTTTTAAAGTACGAACCTGTTATTAAAGTGTTACATTCTTTATTTCAATTTATATTTGAAACGAGCATCATTCCGTCGGTCTGGAACCAGGCTATCATATGTCCGATACTCAAAGACAGAACCTCCGACAAACGTATACCACTGAACTACCGTGGAATAAGCCTTCTCTCTTGTGTATCAAAACTGTACAGTGCTTTCATTAACAACAGAATCTCATCGTATCTTGAATCAAATGACATTCTTGCTGACGAACAAAATGGGTTTCGATCAAACCGCTCATGTGAAGATCATGTATTTACATTGAATGCCGTCATAAGGAACAACAAAACAACATTCGCTACATTTATAGATCTGAAGAAGGCCTTCGACTTCGTAGATAGAGACATGTTATTGTACAAACTTTTGTCGTGTCATATTGATGGGAAAATATATAACTCTATTAAAAACATTTATTTGCGTACAACTGCCAGTGTTCGTTTAAATAACAGATTGTCAGAATGGTTTGTCTGTAGCTCTGGAGTTAGGCAAGGCGATAACTTATCACCTACGTTATTTTCAATTTTCATTAATGACATTGTGAAGGAAGTAAATGACCTTGAACTTGGTGTAAATATCGATGACTCGAAACTCTCCATTCTTCTGTACGCGGACGATATAGTTCTGCTTTCATCTGATGCCAACAGTATGCAAACAATGCTAGACAAAATTCACGATTGGTGCAAGCGGTGGCGTGTACTGATTAACACCGAGAAGTCTAAGGTTATGCATTTCCGACCTCCAAGAACTAAACAAAGTGACAAACAATTTAAGATTGGAGACAATCACTTACAATACACAGACCAATACAAATACCTTGGTGTTACTTTTCAATATCTGAAAGACTTTAAATCAAATGCTGAGCGATTATCAGAAGCTGCAACTCGCGCACTTGGTGGAATAATTTCAAAACTGCACCATCTTAAAAAATTTGGAATAAGGACTTTCGAAAAACTTTTTAATTCCTGTGTAGTACCAATACTTGACTATAGCTCATCCGTATGGGGATTTAACGACTACAGCTGTATAAACTCTGTTCAAAACAAAGCGATTCGATATTTTCTGGGAGTACATAAATTTGCACCAACTTTAGCAATTAATGGTGATGTTGGTTGGTCAGCCTCGAAGGACCGCAGATGGTGTAACATAATTAAACTCTGGAACAAACTAGTATCTATGGACGAAAATCGTATTTGTAGACGCGTCTTCGACTGGGACTACAACAGATGTGCTAACAATTGGTCATCAGATGTGAAAACAATTCTACGCTGTATTGGGTTAGAAAACAACTTTCAATTTAGAACACCATGTGCTCTACCAGTTATTAAAGACAGTCTGCTCGAGAAACATAAAGCTGAATGGAAAAACGACGTCGTCAGGTTTCCAAAATTGAGAACATACAGACTCATTAAGTCAGACTTTGGTTGTGAAAATTATGTTGAACTCAATCTTAATCGACGGGAACGCTCTGTGCTTGCTCAATTTCGATGTGGGATACTTCCATTGAGAATCGAAACAGGACGATTTGTTGGTGAAGCTGAACCAGACAGACTTTGTAAATTATGTCAAGACAATTGTGTTGAAAACGAAGACCACTTTCTTCTGAACTGTAAATTTTATGAGAATTTGAGAGCTAAATTAATCTCTAATGTTGATAACTTCTGTATACTTTCAAAATCAGGACAATTTAAACTACTTTTACGTGAATATCCTAGACGATGTGCTAAATTCATATCACAAGCTTTTACACAGAGAAAACTTTTTTTATATACTTGTAATAGTGCTTAAAGTAATAGTTCGCTATTTAACGTAATAATTTTGAATTTCTTTTTAAAGTGACTTATAGGTCCAAAGGGCCGGGTGTTCTATAATTTGATTTTATATCTATATGTATTATACACTGTTATAACACATGTCACTATAATAAACAATTTAGTTAGTTAGTTAGTTAGTCATAGAGCTCTGTTGAGTCTTCCTTGAGAGTACACTAATTTATTTTCTGGAACTTTGTTGTTATTTATATTTCGAGATGTAGATTAAAATATGAAGCCGACTTCCTAGAATCCGTTGTGTTCTTTATCTCAAGTTCCTGGGGATATATGAGATGGAAAAAGAGAACGAGAATTGTTTAGTAAAATGACTTCATCAATATAACGGAACGTGAGGTTAAAAAAGAGATCTAGTCTACGATCTTCTTTTTGTCTAGAGGAGATTGTAAGAAGTCTTCTTCATATAAATGGAGAAACAAATCAGCAAGCAAAAGGTTCACAATTAGTGTCCATTGGAATCTCTATTGTTTGCTAAAAGACATCCACAGAACTGAACAAATATGTTGCAGTAATTGAGCATGCCGACTATAAGGTCTTCTGTATATATGTTTGTTCTTTTTGTTAGACTCATTATCGACAAAGTAAGTCTTACTGTAATCGACTACCAAATATTTGTACCTTCTTTTTCCATTTTTTTAAAGCTACGTTTTATCAGCTGTACCAATCGTTATTTGAGTTGTTCATGTGGAATAGAAGTGAAAAGAGAGATTAATCGAAAGTTTTGATGCTGTTGCAAGATGAAACTGGTTTCGATTGAAGAATCTCCAATAGTTCTTTCAAATTCTCCAGGATCCACATTTAATCGACACCATTTCTAGAATAACAGCAATTGTAATATTTCTGGAGGCCGAATTTTATTGCCGTTAGTATTGAACAGGTCGAAGAATTTACCTTTTAAGGAAAGTATTTACATCAAACTTTTAACCAATGGTTTTAGAGAGAATATAAATAACTACTATCACCAACACGTGCTCTTTTTTGAGAAATAATTCAACAAAAACTGACTAGATGAACAAATTTTAAAAATGAGCGGTGAAAAAATTTGTTGATCTATTTGCATCAATATAAGGTAAAAAGTTACGGTATAAAGGACACCAATTTTTCCCCGAGGAGCATTGACCAGTAGGGAGATTTTAGTGTTATTTTCAACTTTGTTATTGTCCGTTTACCAATGAACCAATTGATACAGAAGTCAAAATGTGGAACATAACATTACTTTATAAGGAGAATTTACGCATGCCAAACAAAATAACGTTTAAAACCAAAACTTTTTGGTATTAACAAAATATGAGCGAGGAAGTTAAAGAAAATATGTTTATGTTGAGAACTTTCGTATAAAAACGTCGAAAAAAGTTTTGCTATTTTTCTTCATTTGAAAGGTCATTTTTGAAGAATTTTGATTGATTGATAGGTCAAATTAAATCTAGATGACTCGACCTGTTGAAGTCAACAGAACTTAAAGATGTTTAGTGGTATATTTTGATGACCCTGCAATGAGCGCTGTATGTATGGATTTTTATGTAATTTGGAAATCCAAAACAGGGATGGAATGTCATCATTGTCAGCACCGACTGAGAGCCCGAAGGAGGAAATGAAAGATTTGTGATTGTCAACAATTCCTCCTTGGATAGTGTTGTACATTTTGTAGCTATGTATATGGTGCTATTTCTGGTACAACCAATTTCTAATTCAGCTGACAAACAGTGGCTCTAGTGTTTTTGCACACAAAATTGATGTTATTTGGTGCTTTGTCTGCATGTACAATAATATATTTGTCATGTAAGGAAGACAATATTTCTGCAACATCAGCGTTGTTAAAAATGGATGTTGCTTTAGTGCTCATTGGGCCCTTCAAAGAATTGACTCTTTTCAAAATCGATGACCTCACAGCAAACAATTTCTACTGTGGTTTCATTAATGAGGTATCAGTTTTCGTCAGTGGGCCAATCTACGAAAGTTCCCCACGACAAGGATTTTTTTACATTGCTTTTCATGTTGCAAACTTAATTAACGAATTTATGAAACCACAAACTGGCATTTTTTAGCAATTCACGAAAATTAGTATAACGAAAATAAATGAATCCACAGTAATTGATTTAGTTTCGATAATTAATTTCGTTACTACGTTTGTATACATTTTTTTTGTACCTATAATTCTTTTACTATATTTTGATTATCTTTGTAAGTACATTTCTCGTCTACAGAGTTCATTAAATAACTTTTTTGTGCCTTAGTTTTAGATAGTTATAAAACAAAGCAAAAGCAGTTTCATTGTAACAGATTTGAATAAATTTTCTTTGTCAGCAAACACATGTTGTCATGACACATCTGTATGCGTCCGAATATTTGTCTGTCGTTTTATATCTTTTCTTCAAACACTCACCTTATGCCAAGATGATAGGAGTTAAGATGTTATTGGTTGTGTTATCTGCAGCAATTATAATGTCAGCTCTAGGTAAAAAACTTTTATTTTGAGTAGAAAGAGATTTTTCTTATTTCTAAAGTTGCAAATCTTCGTATACAAACTTTTACTAAGACACCTAACTGGTTTGATCTGAAGAGAATTGATATTTTAATGTAATAGGTATCATTGAATTTCGTATTACCTCTTTAGGACTTAAGGACAAATTACAACATTCAAAGCAACTACTGTTAGTGTGTCAAATTATGACACATAAAGTTATGCACGGTCATCAAAAACATGTCACCTAACTTTAACCAGAAGTCCTCGAGGGTAATCACAAGACTTGTCTGACACGATTTACCATAAAATTTCTAAATTTTTTGTCGCTGAAACTTCGGATTGTTAAATTCAAAATTGATTAAAACACCAGGTTTCTTTCCTTGTAATGCACATGGTCGAAATCCTTCGTGCTGGATTTCGCTTCATTGTTCGAACGTTTTGGTTTTGAGTACTTTTCGTTTTCAACAATTTTGGAAATTGACCTTCAAATGTTTTGATTTAAATGCTACTGATGAGAGGTTACTCCTTAAAATATTGATATGTGGCGTATCCGGATTGACCGTTTATATCCGCGTTCTGGTATTTGTAATTTTAAAACATAAAATTTATGACAAAAATAAGAAAATTTCGAACTTAATTCACAGTTTCAGCAAAAGGAGCACATGAATGTCGTGCCGAAGGAGGTAAAATCAGATGCAAATGTAAAGCTGGAGAAACTGTAATTCCCGTGGACAATCTCTATCGGCATCAATGTTGCAAATGTGGTAAAATATATATATCTTTTTATTACAATATAATAGCTTCGCTTCTTCGAATATTCATTGTTTCATTAATTTTACCGTTGCTTTAATTCAATATTTTAATTTTACCTTTTTTGAGCCTTTATATTAAATGAACTGCCATTGGTACGTAATAGTTAAAGCTGCAGTTAGTTCATTAAGTCTTACTGGTAGTCAATCTACCAGTAAAACGTAATGAACTTAATGTAGGTGGCCCAAAAAACTAGTTTAACCCAGCCACATTTTAAATGTACATGTCCTAAACCAAGATTATTAATCAAAGCATATGTTTGTATTGTCGAATTTATGTTAAATGTTTTTTTTTTTTGTCAAGAAGAGGGTCTTTCATTGGACTTTAGGATTGGGCTTGAATCATAGGTAGTTTATTTTCGATCCAGGGCCAATTAAAAAAAAAACAGCGATCAGCGACCACTGATCACATTGAAGGCTGCTGGCTGTTTTCCATTGTGGATTTTTCAAAGTTATCGTGTATGTTGTAAATTTTGTCGCGTACACTTATTCAACACCTCATTATCTCCTACTACTCCACCTAACTTATACTACAACACTGCTTGATGGTTCTTGCTTGTTCTCTGTTGTATCATGACCTGTTTTGCAGATCCTTCCAAAATATTTAGCTGAACTTTAGGAACTTAAACCCTTGAATATTTGACAGTTTCACTTTTATTTGTATTTATATTTTTTTTTTGTGATGCGATTATATTTTGATATATCATATGAACGAATTTGATTCTTACAAATAACTAATTCTACATTATATAGAAAGTGTTCAAAAGAAAACCGTTACAGTAACTCAATTTAGATTTGACCATTTTTACTTTTAATCAGTCTCCTATTGTACTTAACCATTTACGGTATTGCTTGATTGTCAATTAAATATACTCTCAAAAAAGAAACTTGGCATATCAAAAATTTGTAATTATATCACATAAAAATGTTATGTTTTCTATCATCATTTGTTGCAATATCAATACGAATTTAGACTTGTTTATTGCAGAGGGGCCACTATTTTTTTAATTGCTAAAATTTTAATAGATTGTAATAAACAGTCAGGGGACCAACTTGTACAAGTCAGAATGATCAGATTCAATCTTACTTGTACAAGTCAGATTAAACAAACTAGAGTTTTCTTCTCCTAATTTTAGAAATTTCAATCTGACTTCTACGAGTAGAATATACTAGAATGTCTTTTTTATCAAAGTCTCTTATCCAGAGATATTCTCTATGGTTAAATTCCTTTTCTATATACTGAGATCTATTTATAAATCTTACAAAATATTCATGGGGTTGTACACAGCTACAACATTGTCTAAGGAGGAAATTATTGACAATCATAAATTTGTCATTTCCTCCTTCGGGCTCTCTGTTGGTGCTGACAATGATGACATTCCATCCCTGTATTGGATTCCTAAATTACATAAAAATCCATACAAACAGCGCTTCATTGCAGGGTCATCGAATGTACCACTAAACCTCTTTCAGTCCTGTTGACCTCAATAATGACGGCCATAAAATCCGGCCTCCAGAAATATTACTATTGTTGTTATTCTAGAAATGGTGTCGATCAAATGTGGATCCTGAAGAATTCGAAAGAACTGATGGAGATTCTTAACTCTAAATCAGTTTCATCTTGCAACAGCATCAATACTTTCGATTTCTCCACACTTTACACTTCTATTCCACATGAACAACTCAAGTCACGATTGGCACAGCTGTTTAAACGCAGCTTTTTCAAAAAGAATGGAAAACGCAGGTACAAATATCTGGTAGTCGGTTATAATAAGACTTACTTCGCCATCAATGAGTCTAAAAGTAAGAACAAATTTACAGAAGATCAAATAATCGACATGCTCAACTTTCTTATAGACAACATATTTGTTCAGTTTGGTGGACGTGTTTTTCAGCAAACAATAAGGATTTCAATGGGCACCAATTGTGCACCTTTGCTTGCTGATTTGTTTCTTCATTCATATGAAGCAGACTTCTTACAATGTCTTCTAGACAAAAAAGATCGTAGACTAGCTCTCTCTTTTAACCTCACGTTCCGTTATATTGATGATGTCCTTTCACTGAACAATTCTCGATTTGGTGACTTTCTCCATCTCATATATCCCCCGGAACTTGAGATAAAGGACACAACGGATTCTAGGAAGTCTGCTTCATATTTAGATCTACATCTCGAAATAGACTCTCAAGGAAAACTATCAACAAAGCTCTATGACAAACGTGACGACTTCAACTTCCCAATCGTCAACTTTCCCTTCGTGTGTAGCAACATTCCGTCCGCTCCAGCTTATGGAGTTTACGTATCACAATTGATTCGTTACTCCAGAGCTTGTGGGAGTTACATCGATTTCCTTGGCAGAGCGTCACGTTTGACACAGAAATTGCTAACACAGGGTTATGTTGCTCCTCGGTTGCTGTCTTCACTCAAGAAATTTTACGGTAGACACCATGTACTCATAGATAAATATGGGATTTCTATCTCTCAGATGAGTGCAGATGTCGGTTTGTCATAGGGTTTTGTTTTGTCTTCCTTTACCGGATTTGACACACTGAATTGGAAATTGGCAGCGCGGCGGGTGTGCTATAGCAGGCAGGAACCGCTTACTCTTCCGGAGCACCCGAGTTCACTCTTGTTACGACTTGAGTTCGCGTTGTTGATTTCTGTTCGGTTGTTTTTATGTTTTGTGTTTCCTTGTGCTGTTCTTGATCATGTTTACCGGTTTTGTCGTTGCCTTTTCGGACTTTTGACACTAGAATGCCCCTTTGGTGCCTCTGCTTATTTGTAATTTAGATTTTTTGTTTTTATATCATTCTTACTTGTACAAGTCAGAATCAAAATTTTACTGCCCTCCTTTGGCAGTAAATTTCTCTACTTTGGCGGTCGTGAACACCATGGTCTTTAATCATGCTTAAATCATTAAATAACAATTATTTATCTAGTATAAACCACATTGGTGTTCAAAACCGTGGATATAAATGACAGTCTTAGATAATTAGCTATGAAATTATTTGATGATAATTGAACTTTTACAGTCAATCTGTTTCCTATTTGCTCATGATTCTTTCATCCTAAATGCAGGATGTCATTGTTGACCTTGTGAAATAATTTGAATAAGATTTATTGGTTTTGAGAAATGTTATTTCAAAAACATTGAATATTGGAGCAAATTTAATAGAAACAATTCTTACTCTAACAAGTCAGATTCATTCTGACCCATAGAAGTCAGAATTGGATCTGACTCTACAGAGTAAGAAACCATAAATAGAATCTTACTGGTACAAGTAAGATCTATTCTGACTTCTACAAGTTGGTCCCCTGACTGATAAACTGGCATGTCATTAACAATTATGTCAATCAGTTTGTTTGCAAGACATTACCCAAACAGCTCTCCACAGTTTCAAAAGAACGTTGAAAACAAGATTTTAATAATCAGATTTCAATCTCGCACAATTGTGCACTATCTTTCCTGGATGTTCGATTGTGCAACTATGCCTTGGTGCATGCTTACATCAAATCTGTGCAGGAAATTGCCCGATTTTCCATAAGATCAGAATTTGCAGAAGGTTTTTAACAGCATCAATGTCTTGTGTTATACGTTCGTTATGCTATTGGTAATGCTTCATAGGTACCCATTTGACTCTTGATGCACTACACTCTTCATTTTTTAGAATCCCTGAACATTCCCTTTCACACTGTTTGCATTTGTTGGAATGTTTTGCGGGACATTTCTTTGTGAAATGTTGGTATTTTTTACCACGACAATGTTTTGGTGCTGATTTTGTCAATTGAAGAAAAATTAAAGGAGAATTCTTTTGTTCAAAACTAATTCAATGTATGTGCAGTTAACGGGGGAATTTCACACCTTCTGTTGAGCCTCCAAACCACTAAAGGTAGAATTGCTCGTTAACATAATGATGGTATCACAAAAAAATTCTATTTACGCATATTTTTTAACAAAATATTACTGTTTCAATCATTGGTCAACAGAATTACTGGATAGTAACTTAGATCATCAATTTCAATTATTTTTTTTCAAATCTGGATATGCACAAGCGCTAAGGCCACCCGATATTCTTAAAATTAGAGTGTTGGAGCGAAAGCTTCAATATATTTGAAAATTGGAGCTAAAAGACCGTGTGAAGCATTTTTAGAAATCAGGGAGAGCACGAATTACGTCGTAATGCAACCTATTAGTCGGCCTTACGCCTTCGTTAGTTGGTACAAGTGACATTTGTTTATGTCACATGTAAGATTAATCATTGTACAATGACCATACAACATTTCAGATTCGTAAAACAATTTTTAGTTGAAATTCAATAGTTTTCATTCAATGGTAATTAGAATATCTTTGTATGTTCCGTTTCTTTTTTAGAAAGCATATATAATTATTAATTCCCTGTTTTGTATACTATTTAATTTGCATGTTTTACTGTTCGTTTCTTAATTTTAACTATATTTCAGAATGTGACTGTAAGGAGGAGTGTGATCCACTTACAGAACAGGAATCGGAGTCTGGGAACTGTTGTCGAGGATATAAAAACAAGTGCTGCGTACCGTGCGACAGTCAGTAAAGATATCAATTATATGTCAAAGTTGAATTATATGCATTTTAAATGATATTGATAAAATGAAACAAGAAACTAAATAATATATGTATCTGAATGAATGTTGGTCAGTAAGGATTGAAACCAATGGAATATCTATGAAAGAAGCAAAGGTGTACCAAAGGGGTATATTTTTCTCTTTTTGTTGATTTATGCTAACATGCTTTAGTATACGTGCTTTATCATAAACTCAGATGAGAATTCAACAATAACTTACCTTATTTTTTCCTATCTTAAGAATCGGATGATTGTAGAGCGTCCTTTGGGTCCTGTCAAGATGGAAGCTGTCCCTCTGGGGACGATCCTATCACTGGTAAAAGCTGCTGTGGGGGCCAAGTTTGTTGTCCTCCGTGTATTGGTAGGTAAAACTAAGCAAGCTAAACCCCCCATCACACTGACAACGATCTTACTACGCTCTCCACGATCTCCACGATCTTAATGATCGTAGTAGAGTCGCGATGATTGTGTTAAAACGTAGCCAGTGTGAATACGAGTACGACAGTACTACGACCACAGTACGATAGTTCATGGGGAATTTATTTCCAATTTTTAAATCAAGTACGATGCTACAACGACTTTGCTACGACCATACTACGATTACACCACTACCAATTACGACCTTCCTACGCATCTTCTACGAACTCTACGATAATATTACGCTCTCACCACGCTTGTACTACGCTCTGTACGATTCCATTACGCTAACAAAGACTCCTCTACGATCGGTCGAACTTAAATTTCAAAACTTGGTACGGGGTACAGGTGCCACACTAGTCATGAAATGTTATATGACATGTATGGTGTGTTTCCTTTAACATGTTAAGCAACATAAATTAAGGTGAATTCTTAACGTGCATGTACCTTCTGTAAATTCAATTTCTCTTGTCGTAAAATTTCTGTCTTTTGCATTTGAAATTGATATCTTCTCTTATTCTCCTTTTAAAATTGAATACAAATAATCATGAGATCTCTACAGAGTGGAAAGATTTATATATATTAAGCGATATTTTCAGCTTTGTATCTATATTTGAAAAAAAATGGCGTTAAAATGATTTTATGAGAACACGAATGGGTAACATACACATCAGCTGTCTGCTGCGCACCCCCGTCAAAATTTAACCAATTTAAACCAATACATAAATTTAAGAATTTATATATTTTCATATTCAATTTTTAAAAAAAATCTATTTTTTTGCAAAATGCATTTAATTTGTTAGACATGTGCGAGGTTCTGTGATATTTTAATATAAACTATATCATATGAAAGGCGCTCAATTTTTAAAGTTGTAAATGCTTTGTCTGCTTGATCGACAGAATGGCATATTGGGCAACAGGCCGTCGGAATCATTTCACCAAACTCAATCACTATGGTATATTTTATGAAAAAAATGATGGTATGAAATTCAAACACGAGATAGATACTAAGTATTCTACATGTAAGCACAGGCGTTTCGGTGTAGCATTTTATTATTTTATTTAATGTGCGCATATAACAAATTCTGAACCTCGCTTAATTACTATTTCCACGTGGAAATAATAAAAGCTTTATATAATTAGGGTATTAATTTTTTATATACACACAATAAATAAAATCATTAAATCCTAGACCCAACCGCCTGAGCATGAATGCCTTTAATTAAATTCAAAATCAATACTCATTGAATGAGTTGTTTTTTGTTTTTTTTTCAAAATACATATTTTTTTATTTGTGTTATGTTTAAACAAGTGGTTTCTGAAATGCTGCTGCAAATGTGTATAAGGCTAGGCCGATTGATACTTTTTTGCATTTGATTTTGTCAGTGTGAGAGACAATTGTAACATGTAAAACGTAGAAAGATCTTGGCAGGATCGTACTAAGGGCGTGGTAGCGTCGTAGTGTTGTCGTGGTATGATTTTATAGGTCGTAGTATCATCGTGGTATGATCGTATAGGTCGTACTATAATCGTGGTATGATCGTGACAGCGAAGTGCTAGCGTAGTGGGATCAGCTGTTAATTAAGGTACGTCCTTACCAAGATTGTCCCACGACTATACTACGACTGAAGCAGACTGCTCTACGATCTCAGTACGTTGTTTGAATGCTCTATTTTCACAACGACTGCACTACGAATGTGTTGAACATGTTCAAAATTAATGTAGTGCAGTCGTAGTCACCCACGACCTAGTACGATCACAACACGATCTCCATGACCCCAGGACGACAATACTACGACGTTCCACGATTTAGGAAAAAGTTAAGATCGTAGTAAGGTCGTGGTTAAGTGTGATGGTGGCTTAATAAGCACAGTATTCTGAGATACATCGAAGTCATAAAGAAATACAATTACAGAGAAACAAGTGTAAAGAAATGGAACATTCGAGTGAGATAAGTCCAATATGGCAAATGCAAAATCGGTAAACAAAAAACCATCAAAACACAAACTAAAAAGATATAAAGAATACACATTACAACCAGACGACAATCAACAACGTGAGCTCAATTCGAATTGCTCACGGTTAGGTTGTTGTGGGTTATTAAAGCCGTCAAATGATGACAATACTTATTCAATATGTCAAACAAACATCTGTGCTCATATAAGAGATAACATCCCGTATTTGTCTACAAACACATGATCTCTTCTGATTTCTTCCGTGAAATTTCGTGAGTGACGACAACAACTGTAAGCAACAAAACCCTGTGTAAGCAATTTGTATGTCGAACTCAATGTTCTAACAAGGAAATAGATAAAAATGATGTTATTCTTTGCTTAATTAAGGTCTTTCCCTTCCACAGAAGGAAAGACCTTACTGTATTTCTTAAGATTATTATTATTAAGGTCTTTCCCTTCCACAGAAGGAAAGACCTTACTGTATTTCTTATGATTATTAAGGTCTTTCCCTTCCACAGAAGGAAAGACCTTACTGTATTTCTTATGATTATTATTATTATTATTTTTTTTTTCTGCCGCAGATGTCAAAAAAGTGTCGCGACCTATCATTACGAAACTTAGTACTAATAATCGACACTACCAGGGCTCGACTTGAGTCGGCCTGCGAAACCGATCTATTTTTAGTAACGGAGTTATCTGCCCGGAACCCAAAAACCTTGTCTGCAGATAAAGTCAGAAACCGTAACCGTTATCAAAAATCTGAAGCAAGGAAAATGTTGCTAGACTCCTGGTCATCATTCGTCACGCAAAAAAAAAAATTTCGATCAACTTCCTGGTTACGCGTTTTTGACCCGAAAAGTGTCACGACTCGTCAATTTTTTTTTCTTCAAAACGGTTTGTCCTAGAGACTTGGGACCTTCACCAATCATCCTAGGTGACATATGTTACATCTAAAAATGTCAAGGTCAAAGGTCAAATCTCAAGGTCAGAGGTCATGGTACACCTTGTCTGCAGTATAGCTCAAAAACCATACAAAATTGAAGCAGACATGTAATGAGGAAAATACTCGTCTCATTTAGACCTTTATTTGATATAAAAGGTCGAACACTGTACGACAAACGGTTTTCGAGTTATGGCCCTTGACGCGTTTCGGCTTATTCGTTTTTGGCTTATAACTTTTAAACCATCAAAGATAATATAGTAAACATATGGGTTTTTTGTGACCGTCATTAAGAGTCCTTCAATTTAAGACCAAAGTCGAATGGTTATAGGCAGCCATTTTCAAAATGGCCGACACCGTAAACAGTTTTTAAGAAATAACATCTAAACCGTACAAAATTGAAGCAAACAATACATGGGAAAAAAGTTCGCCATGTCGAGATCTACAAAAAGTGTTTCAGGTGCGAAAGCGTAAAACTTGTTGTTTTTGAGTTATCGCCCTTGATTCGTATTTTTAAAATGATTTTTTGTTTATAACTTTTTAACCATAAAAGATGGTGAATGAAACATAGGGTTCATTTGATAGAGAATTAAAATACCTACAATTTGAACCCAAACAGTACATGATTCGGTTGAACGGTTTCAAAATGGCGGCCAAAACAAGTTTCGCGAAACACATTTTTTGCCCATAACTTGAAAACCATGACAGATAGTATAGTAAACATGTATACTTAAATGAATCAGAATGCAAAGAGCTACAATTTGGGACCAAGGTCAAAGGTCATGGGTCAAGGTCATTCCCTAGCAACAAGGTAACCTTAATGAAAAGTCCATAGCAACCATACATATTCTTAAACCAGACTACTTTCTGAGTTAAGATGTTAGTTTTTTCAACCGGAAGTGACATTTAGTCCATAGCAACCGACATAAAAGTCCTTAGCAACCATACTTTTTCTGACTCTAGGCCCCCTGATCTTCATTCTGGAGCCTATATCACAATAATTGGCAACATCTTGTCATAAACAAAGTGACTCAAATGTCTTTAGTACTTGTATAAAATAACATAACAAAAACATAAGACAGGGAAAGACCTCACATTTGTTCTCTGAACAAATGACTTTTTAATTATTATTTTTTTTTTCTGCCGCAGATGTCAAAAAAGTGTCGTGACTTATCATTACGAAACTTAGTACTATTAATCGACACTACCAGGGCTCGACTTGAGTTGGCCTGCGAAACCGATCTATTTTTAGTAACGGAGTTATCTGCCCGGAACCCAAAAACCTTGTCTGCAGATAAAGTCAGAAACCGTAACCGTTATCAAAAATCTGAAGAAGGGAAAATGTTGCTAGACTCCTGGTCATCATTCGTCATGCAAAAAAATTTTTTTGATCAACTTCCTGGTTACGCGTTTTTGACCCGAAAAGTGTCACGACTCGTCAATTTTTTTTTCTTCAAAACGGTTTGTCCTAGAGACTTGGGACCTTCACCAATCATCCTAGGTGACATATGTTACATCTAAAAATGTCAAGGTCAAAGGTCAAATCTCAAGGTCAGAGGTCATGGTACACCTTATGCAGTATAGCTCAAAAACCATACAAAATTGAAGCAGACATGTAATGAGGAAAATACTCGTCTCATTTAGACCTTTATTTGATATAAAGGGTCTAACACTGTACGACAAACGGTTTTCGAGTTATGGCCCTTGACGCGTTTTGGGCTTATTCGTTTTTGGCTTATAACTTTTAAACCATCAAAGATAATATAGTAAACATATGGGTTTTTTGTGACCGTCATTAAGAGTCCTTCAATTTAAGACCAAAGTCGAATGGTTATAGGCAGCCATTTTCAAAATGGCCGACACCGTAAACAGTTTTTAAGAAATAACACCTAAACCGTACAAAATTGAAGCGGACAATACATGAGAAATGTGTTCCCCATGTCGAGATCTACAAAAAGTGTTTCAGGTGCGAAAGCGTAAAACCTTGTGGTTTTTGAGTTATCGCCCTTGATTCGTATTTTTAAAATGATTTTTGTTTATAACTTTTTAACCATAAAAGATGGTGAATGAAACATAGGGTTTATTTGAAAGAGAATTGAATTACCTACAATTTGAACCCAAACAGTACATGATTCGGTTGAACGGTTTCAAAATGGCGGCCAAAACAAGTTTCGCGAAACACATTTTTTGCCCATAACTTGAAAACCATGACAGATAGTATAGTAAACATGTATACTTAAATGAATCAGAATGCAAAGAGCTACAATTTGGGACCAAGGTCAAAGGTCATGGGTCAAGGTCATTCCCTAGCAACAAGGTAACCTTAATGAAAAGTCCATAGCAACCATACATATTCTTAAACCAGACTACTTTCTGAGTTAAGATGTTAGTTTTTTCAACCGGAAGTGACATTTAGTCCATAGCAACCGACATAAAAGTCCTTAGCAACCATACTTTTTCTGACTCTAGGCCCCCTGATCTTCATTCTGGAGCCTATATCACAATAATTGGCAACATCTTGTCATAAACAAAGTGACTCAAATGTCTTTAGTACTTGTATAAAATAACATAACAAAAACATAAGACAGGGAAAGACCTCACATTTGTTCTCTGAACAAATGACTTTTTAATTATTATTTTTTTTTTCTGCCGCAGATGTCAAAAAAGTGTCGTGACTTATCATTACGAAACTTAGTACTATTAATCGACACTACCAGGGCTCGACTTGAGTTGGCCTGCGAAACCGATCTATTTTTAGTAACGGAGTTATCTGCCCGGAACCCAAAAACCTTGTCTGCAGATAAAGTCAGAAACCGTAACCGTTATCAAAAATCTGAAGAAGGGAAAATGTTGCTAGACTCCTGGTCATCATTCGTCATGCAAAAAAATTTTTTTGATCAACTTCCTGGTTACGCGTTTTTGACCCGAAAAGTGTCACGACTCGTCAATTTTTTTTTCTTCAAAACGGTTTGTCCTAGAGACTTGGGACCTTCACCAATCATCCTAGGTGACATATGTTACATCTAAAAATGTCAAGGTCAAAGGTCAAATCTCAAGGTCAGAGGTCATGGTACACCTTATGCAGTATAGCTCAAAAACCATACAAAATTGAAGCAGACATGTAATGAGGAAAATACTCGTCTCATTTAGACCTTTATTTGATATAAAGGGTCTAACACTGTACGACAAACGGTTTTCGAGTTATGGCCCTTGACGCGTTTTGGGCTTATTCGTTTTTGGCTTATAACTTTTAAACCATCAAAGATAATATAGTAAACATATGGGTTTTTTGTGACCGTCATTAAGAGTCCTTCAATTTAAGACCAAAGTCGAATGGTTATAGGCAGCCATTTTCAAAATGGCCGACACCGTAAACAGTTTTTAAGAAATAACACCTAAACCGTACAAAATTGAAGCGGACAATACATGAGAAATGTGTTCCCCATGTCGAGATCTACAAAAAGTGTTTCAGGTGCGAAAGCGTAAAACCTTGTGGTTTTTGAGTTATCGCCCTTGATTCGTATTTTTAAAATGATTTTTGTTTATAACTTTTTAACCATAAAAGATGGTGAATGAAACATAGGGTTTATTTGAAAGAGAATTGAATTACCTACAATTTGAACCCAAACAGTACATGATTCGGTTGAACGGTTTCAAAATGGCGGCCAAAACAAGTTTCGCGAAACACTTTTTTTGCCCATAACTTGAAAACCATAACAAATTGTATAGTTAACATTTATACTTGAATGAATCAGAATGCAAAGAGCTACAATTTGAGTCAGAGGTCAAAGGTCATGGGTCAAGGTCATTCCCTAGCAACAAGGTAACCTTAATGAAAAGTTCATAGCAACCATACATATTCTTATACAAGACTACTTTCTGAGTTAAGATGTAAGTTTTTGCAACCGGAAGTGACATTTAGTCCATAGCAACCAACATAAAAGTCCTTAGCAACCATACTTTCTCTGACTGTAGGCCCCCTTATCTTCATTCTGGAGCCTATATCACAATAATTGGCAACATCTTGTCATAAACAAAGTGACTCAAATGTCTTTAGTACTTGTATAAAATACCATAACAAAAATATAAGACAGGGAAAGACCTCACATTTGTTCTCTGAACAAATGACTTTTTAATTATTTTTTTTTTTTCTGCCGCAGATGTCAAAAAAGTGTCGCGACCTATCATTACGAAACTTAGTACTATTAATCGACACTACCAGGGCTCGACTTGAGTCGGCCTGCAAAACCGATCTATTTTTTGTAACGGAGTTATCTGCCCGGAACCCAAAAACCTTGTCTGCAGATAAAGTCAGAAACCGTAACCGTTATCAAAAATCTGAAGCAGGGAAAATGTTGCTAGACTCCTGGTCATGATTTGTCACCCAGAAAATTGTTTTTCGATCAACTTCCTGGTTACGCGTTTTTGACCCGAAAAGTGTCACGACTCGTCAAATTTTTTTTCTTCAAAACGGTTTGTCCTAGAGACTTGGGACCTTCACCAATCATCCTAGGTGACATATGTTACATCTAAAAATGTCAAGGTCAAAGGTCAAATCTCAAGGTCAGAGGTCATGGTACACCTTGTCTGCAGTATAGCTCAAAAACCATACAAAATTGAAGCAGACATGTAATGAGGAAAATACTCGTCTCATTTAGACCTTTATTTGATATAAAGGGTCGAACACTGTACGACAAACCGTTTTCGAGTTATGGCCCTTGACGCGTTTCGGCTTATTCGTTTTTGGCTTATAACTTTTAAACCATCAAAGATAATATAGTAAACATATGGGTTTTTTGTGACCGTCATTATGAGTCCTTCAATTAAAGACCAAAGTCCAATGGTTACGGGCAGCCATTTTCAAAATGGCCGACACCCTTAACAGTTTTTATGAAATAACACTTAAACCGTACAAAATTGAAGCGGACAATACATGGGAAAAATATTCCCCATGTCGCAATCTACAAAAAATGTTTCAGGTGGGAAAGCGTAAAACTTGTCATTTTTGAGTTATTGCCCTTGATTCGTATTTTTAAAATGATTTTTTGTTTATAACTTTTTAACCATAAAAGATGGTGAATGAAACATAGGGTTCATTTGATAAAGAATTAAAATACCTACAATTTGAACCCAAACAGTACATGATTCGGTTGAACGGTTTCAAAATGGCGGCCAAAACAAGTTTTGCGAAACACGTTTTTGCCCATAACTTGAAAACCATAACAGATAGTATAGTAAACATGTATACTTAAATGAATCAGAATGCAAAGAGCTACAATTTGAGTCCAAGGTCAAAGGTCATGGGTCAAGGTCATTCCCTAGCAACAAGGTAACCTTAATGAAAAGTCCATATATAGCAACCATACATATTCTTAAACCAGACTACTGTCTGAGTTAAGATGTTAGTTTTTTAAACCGGAAGTGACATTTAGTCCATAGCAACCGACATAAAAGTCCTTAGCAACCATACTTTTTCTGACTCTAGGCCTCCTGATCTTCATTCTGGAGCCTATATCACAATAATTGGCAACATCTTGTCATAAACAAAGTGACTCAAATGTCTTTAGTACTTGTATAAAATAACATAACAAAAACATTAGACAGGGAAAGACCTCACATTTGTTCTCTGAACAAATGACTTTTTAATTGTGAAGTATGTTTGTAATTTACGTAGTCGACAGTTACCAACAAAAAACCATACAAATTGGTGCCCCATACATAATTATGAAACCAAAGTACTTTATAAATAAAAAGCATACTTGTTTATATTTCCGTTATGAATGAAAGTGTTTTTTTTATCTATTTTCAATTTTTTGTTCTTATAATAATATTTTACGTGAGGACATAAACTAAATTTTGACAGAAAAAAAAAAACAAAAAACAAAAAGCTGCTTAAAGGCTTCCTCCTGTGAAACAACCTTTGATCACTGAAGTAGGTTTGAAGGCTTCCTGTGGAACGCACTTGTAGGGTTGCAGACCTTCTTTGTAACATTTTCATAAGCACTATTAAGGTAGGAGGCTTTTATGTGAAACTTTCTTTAGATGCACTATTACGGCTGCAGGCTTCCCGTGGAAAACCAATGAACAAACAAGTAGGGTTGTTGGTGACATCCTTTAAACGAACTAGTGAGACTGTAGACTTACATTGGAGCGTTTTTGTACTGCATGGAAGAGTGAAGTTGCTTGCTTTCTGTGGAACATCCTTCAAACACATAAATAGGGCTGTAGCCTTTCTGTGAAACATCATTTTGCGCACTAGTGTAGGTGTAGTCTTTCTGTGGAATATCCTTAAGTAGGATTACAGTTGTTCAGTGGAATATCCTTTAAAAGAGTAGGATTGTAGGCCTACTGTGCAACAATCTTTAAACGCAATAGTTGGGGTGATGGCCTCAAGTGGAGACTCCGTAAAACGCAGTAGGCTTCCTGTTTGGGCATCTTTTCAAAGCCTTTGTGGGGCTGTACGCATCCTTGTATTTTAAACATCATTTTAACACGCTAGAAGAGAGTAAAGTTTCCGTGGAACATGCTTTAAAAGCACTAGTGGGGGCGTAGAGATCTTGTGAAACATCTTCAAACGCACTAGTAAAGTCCTATGCTTACTTCCTTGAAATCAACATATGTACACTGAAATTTTTAATTGCATAGGTATAACAAACACTCTCTTAATTAGCTGATACTTGTTATAAACTAATACTTTTTAATTCCTTTTCAGCTGATGCTAACTGCAACTGTATCACGCTAGGGCCAGGCGAAAACTGCGGGGAGGGCAATATTGAAAACCCGTCTGGATCGTGTTGTGATTCGACGAAAACATGCTGTCAACCTCAAGCATGTACAGGTGAGATCAATAAGACAATGTTTCTAAAGTGAGTCCTGATATCCACAGAGATTAAAATAAAAACTTGTCAATCTTGTCTTTCTTCATCTCATCAATATTTAATGATTTTCGACAGATAAACTATATATCAAAATTCTGAAGTTGAGACATGTATACCAAAAAATGATAAAAATGCACACATTTCGTCCCTAATAGAAGTATAAGAGATTACATTTTAATTGGAAGCAGAATTCAGGCATTTTGTTGTCTTTTTTTAAAATTTACAGGAGCCAAAATATCTTAAATACCTTATATATTATGTTATAGTTGTAACGGTCATACACTATAAGACTGTATTTACTGACAAAACTCGTTAAATCAGTTTTACCAATTGTATTTTAATGTTAATACGAATAACGAACAAATAATAATAATATCTTACTTTAACATATCGTTCTGTAGCAACCGCGACTTGTGAGTCTAATGGAGGGATCTGTAGACCTGAAGACGAAGGTTGTGACAGCGATACGATAGGCGGGGAGACACAAATTGGAAGCTGCTGTGAAGACAAGATATGTTGTTTCCCTGATTATTAGAAGATATTAACATTTCCTCATTCAAAGTAGAATAAAAAAAGATAACAAAATAAAATTTGCTTATTCTGTCCATTGTTCTACCTAATCATTGTGGAGGATGACAAAGAAAACATTTTCACGTGATTTTGATGCGATGATTGTTTTTACAGCTAATTGTTTGATTATTGCATATTTAAGTTATTATAAAAAACAAAAGAAACCAAGAAATACAGATGAGACCAAACCTAACCTGTACAAAAGTGAACTTAGAGCGGACCTGTGGTTCA
Organism: Arcuatula senhousia; assembly: GCA_963971305.1. Lineage (NCBI taxonomy): Eukaryota > Metazoa > Mollusca > Bivalvia > Mytilida > Mytilidae > Arcuatula > Arcuatula senhousia. The sequence continues at coordinate 51,578,331 of OZ020312.1, read as the reverse complement.
CTTTTCTGGTCTGGTTTAATTCTGTTGACCAATCCACGAAGCAGACCAAGGTCCACTTTTCTGGTTTGGTTTGGTTGGAAAGCAGACCAGACCTCACCACAAGTCTGGTTCAGTCAAAATATCCTGGTTTGGTTTGCTTTAAATAGTGAACCAAGAGTGGACCAGACCTAGAGCGGACCAGACATAAGTTTGGTCTGCTCTAAATCTGGTCTGGTCTGCTTTTGATAGTGAACCAAGAATGGACCAGACATACAGCGGACCAGACCTAAGTTTGGTCTGCTCTAAGTCTGGTCTGGTCTGCTTTCAATAGTGAAACAACAGTGGACCAGACATAGAGCGGACCAGACCTAAGTCTGGTCTGGTCTGCTTTTAATAGTGAACCAGACCTAGAGCGGACCAGACCTAAGTTTGGTCTGCTCTAAGTCTGGTCTGGTCTGCTTTTAATATATAGTGAACCAAGAGTGGACCAGACCTAGAGCAGACCAGACCTAAGTTTGGTCTGGTCCACTCAAGGAATGGTCAGTTTTTTAAGGTCTGGTCTGCCTGAGGTCAGAGTGAAACAGACCTTGGGCAAAGTTTGCTTTTGGAGTGAACTTGAGAGCAGACCTAGGTTCACTTAAACCAAACCAGACCAGAAAAAAGCAGACCTGAACCAGACTTCTGGTCCACTTTATAAGTCTGGTGCGCATACAGGTTAGGTTTGGACCCATCTGTAACAAAATGCCATAAAACATGCATTTGGTAATATGGCGCTGGAGAAGTATTAGAAGAAGAAGGGGAACCAGTTGCGATTAACAGTGGTTTAAGTGGCGTTTAAGGCTTCCTTAATCTTTTTTTTTGCTTCGCGACAGGATCTTTGGGGATAAGATGGGAAAAAGTCTGCATCTACAAATTGTCAGGTGGACTGACTTAAAGGGATATTGTTCTCGAAAGATAAAATAGGTGTACTAACAAAACAAGGCCAACAGACAACAAAATGGTTTGTCGTATTTTGTTTTTTTCGTTTCCGTGTTTTATATGTTGTCGGTTTTTTCGTCCTGTCCTTGTTTGTGTTAACTGGTTTTGTGTCTGCCCTTTCGGAGTTTGACGTTTTGATGCCCCATTGGGACCTATGCTTCTTTCAAACATATGAACAACAAAATATAGGTGTAGTACCTTATCTAACAATCACAAACGATCATCACTTAATAATATATGTAAAGCTTTACAAGACTTCATGGCATAAGCTCTAACCCTACCTGCATCATGCCCACTGTATTTAATTGTGTTTATAAACTTTGCTGATTAATACACACGACCAAAACTATGTATCTTGAAATTTAAGCCCGTACCAAAAAGCCCAAGTTCACCAAAGCCACCAAACAAAGAAAATGACAATAATGGCTCGTATTTGAATATTGAAGATATTTTAGAAAGTTTACATTGAATTTGTTGAATTTGTCACAACATTTATAAAAAGTCGTCGGGAACAAAATAGCATAGATCCCGATTGATGGCTGTCGTCACAAAGGTAAACAAATAATCAATAAACATGGTCAAACAGTTTTGAGAAAATTAAACCAAGTTTAAGGAAAATTTGGTAATATTGGTGTATTCAAAGTTTTCTTTTATTACATTTCTGTCTCAATGAAATCAACAAATTTGGGGTGAAAAATTAAAAATGTGATTTTGGTAGACAAAATGCCATTAATTTAATATAGTGCTTTCGATACACGTTTTTGTGCTAGGATCTTTTCGGTCTTTTCTCTGCATTTCGCACCTTTCAATTTTTAGTTGCCCGTAAAAAGGAAGACAACTCTATTTCGATTGAAGTATATCTTAAGTTCCTGAGGATATATGAGATAAAGAAATGCACCAAATCGAGAACTGCTCATTGAATAAAGGTAATAACAAAACTACCGAATTTGAATGAACAATCTCATAGTCCAGAGAAAATAACAAAAACGAATCAGTCATACCGGAGAATTTGTGGATCGCAATGGTCCTGACTTGGTACAGGCATTTCAAACGAAATGGTGGTGTTAAACCAGGTTTTATGGCGCCAAACCTCCCTCTTCCATTGCGATCTTAGGATCCGGTAATGACCATAGAACACAACATAGTTTTGAGACACAATAGGGATATTGAGGTGATAATCTCAGTACAGCAGACCAGTCAAACACTAATTAAAACAATTAACCACCATATCTTTTAACTCAATTTTGAACTTTTCTACTAGTGGCTGATAACGAATAAAGAATTTTTTAGGGATCGTATGAGACGTATTTTCTTATAGCCCCGCTACAAAAGTCGGTCGCGAAGGACTTGGTGTCTGATAAAAAAATCTGTGAAATGTGTGCAAGCTCTGGCATATCGAATAAGTTGTGAAATATAAACACCGTATGCAGGGGAAGTAGGTATATTGCTCTGTAGATTAGGAAAATTAGTAATAGGACATCATCAATATAACGGAAAGTGAAGCTAAATTAGAGAGCTAGTCGACTATCTGGGTTTTGTTTTTGTCTAGAAGAGATTGTACGAAGTCTGCTTCAGATGAATGAAGAAACAAATCAGCAAGCTAAAGTGAACAATTATTGCATATTGGAATCCCTATTGTATTGTATTATAAAACTTTGAGCGAAGGAGGGGGATGACCAAGCTTAGAATATCATCCCATCATCTCCAAATCGAAAAGGGTAGATACCAGGGTGTCCCTCCAGACCAACGACTATGTCAGTAATGTGACTCTGGCGAGGTTGAAAATGAAATTCATTTTTTATTCAAATGCTCTCATTATGATCGTACGAATCTGAACAAAATTATCACAGAGAACTGTGTTAACTTCAGTGCACTTGATCTAGAAGCGAAGCTACTTTGGTTACTTTCATGTGAGAATGAAGAGATCTTAACCCAATTATGCACCTTTATTACAGATAATTTAAACTGACCTTGCCCATTTAATTGCTTAATAATAGTAAAACTTCTTTTTTCTCTACATCACTCGTTTCATTTTATTAACTTAATTTCTCTTTGTACTCCAAAAACCTTGATGTTCTGCACCAGACGCGAGGTGGGTTGCTCTCTGTTATAAAATATAACAGAGAACATATCCATACAAGCACCGTCCCTTGGCGTCTGTTGCAGATCTTCAATGTCTCCACGCAACGGTAAAGAAATATTATGCTTCCTTAACCGTTTCTTAATTCCTATAAGTAGTTTGGATTTTAAGGCCTTGTTGTTCTGCACAAGACGTGAGGTGGATTGCTCTATGTTATGAAATTTAACAGAGAACATATCCAAACAAGCACTGTCCCTTGACGTCTTTTGCAGATATTCAATGTCTCCGCTCAATTTTAACCTCATTATCTTGCGATTCTACATCAGTCACGAGGTGGTATACTCTTGTCCATGAAATATGGCTTGAGTTTATCCATAAGCACCGTCCCTTGGTGACTCTTGTAGAATTGTAACTATAGTATATACTTTTAATCCTATATCAAATAAACAGAGGGCACCCAAAATTAAAAAAAAAACATATATATATATAGTTATTTACAAATCTCTCGTTCTCTAGACCTTATATTATAAATGAACAACCTCGCTGGGGTCATATATTGGCAAATTAATGATATTTTTTTTTTATTTATTTTTTTTTTTGTCTATTTGTCTCATTACAGCTCTTCTTATGTCTATGTATGTTTGAAATCATGATTGTTTATAATTGTAATAGCCCCCTGTGGGACCATAATTGGCAAATAAATATCTTATATCTTATATCTTATATCTTATTTAGTCTTCTGCAAGTGCAGGCAGGCGGGCAGTGACCGCTGCTTACGTTGAAGGTTATTGGCTGTTTTTAATTGACGTTTGTTCATGTAGTTCGTGTCAGGTACACTTATTCCACATCTCATTAGCGTCAATCCTTTAGCCTCATCTTTGGTTATGTTGATGAAGTCCTTTAGGGGAGGGTTAATAACGCCTAAACGGATAAGAATAAATTGATGTTTTCCTTAGCCAAACGTTGTTCACATCATGTGGCCTAACCACAAAGGGAAACTATTCTTGCAAAAATGAAAAAAAAGAATCGAAATTGGAATTCCGGATTTATACCTGGTTACAACTGCGCAAATGTTTACAATACATTTTTCCATAGAGGGTATCCTTGTTTTCAATTTTTCAGAAAATAGTTTTTGACCGATTTTCACTTTCTATGGGTCAGTCTTTCAGTTAACATCCAAACGTTTATTTTTAGCCAATAAAAAACCTATGTCTATACGGTGTTTATGAGTGCAACTTTTAGTTGAAAAAGGAGGGTGATTTTCTCGATTTTTTTTTCAATACCCAAATATTCAAAGATGCAAGCGCCCTGTAGACACATGATTGGCACCTGAATTTCTTTGTCAATATTTAACATAAGTTTATATTCACTCTTCTATTTATATACTATTTCATATCAACCAATCACATTGCTCTCTGTATTTTATTGCACGCTTTTTCTTGGGTGTAAAAAATACCGGTGGCAGAGGTTTGCATTTGCGCACTTGTAACCGATACTTTTTGCAGAAAAATCAGAAGGAGACTTATCTACTATTAAAATTATAACTTATATATCTAGATTTTATATAAGTAGTGAGAAAAAATAATCTTTTTGTTTAAGCCCTGGAGAGCTGTTTATAGATAGCCCCCCTCTTGCCAGAAAATTCTAAAAAAAAATGGTGTTGATAGAGAAAATACAGTATCTTACAGGAAAGTGTTTAAAAAGCTTAAGATTTACCCCATATTTCATAGAAGACTTATGTATTATTTACAGATGAGATCGATTTTCGATATACCTTTGGCCTATTTGGACCAAAATATAGGTCTAAATAAAAAAATATTGTATTTTTTTTTGGAAAATAGAAAATTTACGGCATTTTGAAAAAGACTTTAACCTTCTGGTAGCACAAAAAGTTTGAGTTTTGGTGTGCAATGTGTTAGATCTGCATCTATACAATAATTTAATTATAGTTTAAAGCAGAGACATTATTTCTGTAGGTTTTTTCAAATTAACAATTTTAATGCATCCCATTATGAACAAATGGACAGAATTTTCGCTTAGGGACGGACCATTTAACTTGAAGGAGGGCCTTGGTTTTTTGTTTTGATCAGATTTTTTTTTTCGCGAAGAGCGCGGACAAAATATTTATTTTTTGAAAACGTCGCGACAGAATATTTTTTTTCATTATCAGCTTTATTTTTTATAGCAGAAATCCGTCTTCAGAATATTTTTTTTCTTACCCTCAGCTGCCAAAATATTTTTTTCATCAAAAATAATTTTCAGAATATTTTTTAAGGAAAAAACCAAGGCCCCTCCCCCCGTTCAAGTTAAATGGTAGGTCCCTTAGGGCTTTTTAAAATTTTGTCCTGGCTTATCAACAACTTTCTTTGCATGTAAGCAACAAAAAAAAATAAAATGCAAACAGCCAATCTTTGTTTAATAATAAGAACAGATTTAATATTTTAGGAGGCCCTACGTCTATCGTCTCCTTTTTCCTATTACAGAATAATGAAACAGACTATAGCCCTTTTCAAAAAGTCACCCGGAATTCCGATTCCGATTCTTTTGTTTTCATTTTTGCAAGAGTAGTTTCCCTTTGTGGGTCGGCCTCATGGTGTGAACAACGTTGAGCTAAGGAAAAACATCAATTTATCCCTATCTGATTTTTGGCGTAATTTCCCATTCCCGGTTCAAATAAACTGGTTTGGAGTGAGGTCTTGGATGTTAACGTATGTTTTAGTAATTTTAGACTTTGGCAATCAGATTTAAAATGTTTTAACAAGTTGACGAATTTAGTTAATTTCAACAGATTTTCAATGGAGGGGCCTTCCCGGAAGTCGTTAACCTGTAGTGCATAAGTAAAAGATTTCTCAGATCTGCACGTCCGGAAAATACTTTCTAAAAAGGACTATAGATTGGTTTTTGCGATTAATTATAGACTAAACGTCATAATTTGTAAATACACGTCGATATTACACCTTCATTCAAAGAAAGCTTTATAACAACAAATGCAACGTAAAAAGAGACAATTTCTATAGGTAACAATGCAACTGCACAAATGTTTACAATGCTTTTTTCCATAGGGGGTACCCTCCGAGCAGGCACTTCAACGTTTTTTCAACGTTTAATCAACCGTTGAAGTTCAACATGACAGTACTTTGAATCAACGTTGATTTTAGGTTGCATGTGAAAGTTGCAGCAACGTTGAAAACTGACGTTGTCTCAACGTTGATCACTTAATGTTGTTTCAACGTTGATAATCGATGTTGTTTCAACGTTGATAATTGATGTTATTTCAGCGTTGACAATTACTGTTGTTTCAACGTTGACTATTAATGTTGTTTCAAGTCCATGACTGACATATACTCGTCAAAAAAAGTTACGCATAGATAGAAAATTCCCCGTAGGTTTAATGCAAATCGAAACAATTTCAAAACATTATTGGCAAGCTATTCTGCAACTGATTTTCACGAAATAAAATCCAGTAAAAAGAAAACAAAATAGAGATTGTTTGTTTAATTTTGAGTAAAATCGTACTATCGCTGCTTTTTAAGATATTGCAAGTAGAACTCAAGTGTACATTTTACGATTCAATTTCCCGTTAACATCAATGCAAAATGTTTCGTGAAAAACATTAGTCGTGTTCTACTCACAATCTCTTAAAAACCATTGAAGTTAGGATTTTGGTCAAAATTAATCAAACAATCTTTTTTTGTTTTCTTTCTACTGGATTTTTTTTCGTGAAAATCGGTTGCAGAATAGCTCGGCAATAATGTTTTGAAATTGTTTCGATTTGCATTAAACCTACGGGGAATTTTATATCTATGCGTAACTTTTTTTGAAGAGTATAGTTTAAAGATTACCAATCCAGAACCTATCATGCATCTTTCTGGTAAAAAATATAACAATGAACCAACAATTTTAATTATGAGGCACTCATATTGAAGATACTGGAAACGGTCCCACTTTTATAAAAAAGTTTTAAACAAACATTTACAAAAAAAAGTTAACACTGATGGATGTCTCAACAAAATCCAAAATTCCTCCTGAACCACCTATACAATTCCAGGTTTCAAGATGAGGTGAATGTACTAGTAAAGCACAAATGAAAAAGCCAACAAAATTTTATGATCATCAGACTTGTTGTTCCTGAGAAATAAAAAGTTCTTATAAAACTTTTATACTGCTATTGTAATGTATTGAAAATGATCAGTCACTCAATTAGAAAATGAAAGAACCTTAGTGAGCACGCTCACATACCCCACGCGTCCACATTATGGACAGATATTATCTATTTCGAATAAAAAAGTCTTAGTTGTTGTCTTTCAAGACGGCTCATTAAACAGGAAATGAATGAGTGACAGAGCTGAAAATGTATCCCACCATATGGGATTCCTCTCTGAAGCCATGTACAAAATATGAAAAGTCTAAGATTATGGGTTGCTGAGAAATCTGTCACAAAAATTTTTAACCCTGAAAATTTAGTGAAAACAGTCTAAGTAGGCTTGTGAAAAACAGGAAGTAGAAAATCGACAGACCTGAAAACGAACCCCACCATATGGGACACCTACCTGAAGCTAAATACCAAATATATTATACCTACACTTAATAGTTGCTGAGAATTTCGTTACGAAAAATTTCAACCCTGAAAATTTAGTGAAAAAAGTCGAAGTCGGCTATTGAAATAGGAAGTAGATGATCGCAAACCTGAAATCGAATCCCACCATATGGGACACCTTCCTGAAGCTAAATACCATATATCAAAAACCTACAATTAAGAGTTCCTGAGAAATCTGTTACGACAATTTTAACCCTGAAAATTTAGTGAAAAAGTCAAAGTCGGCTATTTAAACAGGAAGTAGATGATCGACAGACCAGAAAACGAATCCCACCATATGGGACACCCACCTGAAGCTAAATACCAAATATAAAATACCTACAATTAATAGTTGCTAAGAAATTTGTTACGAAAATTTTCAACCCTGAAAATTTAATGAAAAAAGTCGAAGTCGGCTATCTAAATAGGAAGTAGATGATCGACAGACCTGAAATCGAATCCCACCATATGGGACACCTACCTGAAGCTGAATGCCAAATATCAAAAACCTACAATTAAGAGTTCCTGAGAAATCTGTTACGAAAATTTTAACCCTGAAAATTTGGTGAAAAAGTCAAAGTCAGCTATTTAAACAGTAAGTAGATGATTGACAGACCAGAAAACGAATCCCACCATATGGTAAACATACCTGAAGCTAAATACCAAATATAAAATACCTACAATTAATAGTTGCAGAGAAATTTGTTACGAAAATTTTCAACCCTGAAAATTTAGTGAAAAAAGTCTAAGTCAACTCGTTAAACAGGAAGAAGATGATCGACAGACCTGAAAACGTATCCCACCATATGGGACCTCCACCTGAAGCTTCATACCAAATATCAAAAGCCTACAATTAATAATAGCTGAGATATCTGTTACGAAAATTTTGATCACGGATAGACGGACTGACGGACGGACGGACGGACAGACGGACCAGTAAAAAACATTATACCCTTCGCAACTTCGTTGCATGGGGTATAAAAACAATCTCAAGGTCAGATGATGATAAGGAGCAAGTTTATTTATTCAACCTTCTGATATAAAGATGCTCATACAACTTGAAACATTGAGAGTAAACTCCTCTGCAAAGAAAGCAAAACCTATCTATCTCTGATTTGCAGGACATATATATCAATAAAGACAATTCAAGTAAAAGTTTATCAAACATATATTTATACATTCATTTACATTGTACAAAAGGTTTTGTCCATAAAAATTATATGTACATGTATAATCTGTCCTTGGAATAAAGAATGAGTTCACAAATACTAATGTCTCTGGCTGTCTGGGTTACACAATTAAATCTTTGGATACATTTCTTTCAAAAAAAGTTCTTTTATAAGAAAATAAACTGATGCATATGGTCCCATTTCTCAATAAACACTTAATACTCAAGTCATTTGGCCATAAGCTGTAAATTTTATGCCTTGTAAAGTGTGCTGTCCTGATAAAGGGATGGTGATGCAATAATATAATAATTCAACTCAATAGACCCTTTCTGTGGGGAATATGTGCTCCACATGTTTTTCTCTATCTAACTTGTGATTAATGGCTTTACTATCTGTACTTCTTAATAAATCAAAATATTTTCGATAGATAATGACAAATGATCAAACTCAAATTCACAAAGAAAATAAACTTCATGTTAACCTTACATTATATATGTACAATTTCTTATTATTATTTACAAGTACATCTTTTTTTAAATTGGGCATAGAAATTACACAAGTGTGGCCACTAAAAGTATGTCTCGCCTGCCGGCACCATCACTAAAATCAACTACCTAAGCTTTCAGTTCTTGATATAAACACAAAAAGTGTCTGTATACCTAATAACAGATGCCTAGTTATTATACTATTCAAGCAATCCATTGTCCACACAAGTATTACAACAAGCGCAGCATGATACGACCGCAACATGTCGAACCCTGTACGTTTTAAGCCTAAAATGGATAGTCTATTGCTCTGGACACATGCAGCCTATGGTGGACTGTCTAAGGTTTTTGACACATGCTTCTCTGATGGACTTTCGACCCAGGGGGTAAAAATATGAATTTTAAATTTTGTATTCTACTCCTGAAGAGAATAATATTTGGGTAAAAAAATTGAACCAGAAATTAAAAGAAATTATGATAATGGTCCCTTAGGTAACATCGAAATGGGCGAAAAAAGGTAGGGGTGGCAAAAATTCATTCTTAAATTTGGAATCAATAATTGCCTAAGATGAACTAGCTTAACATTTTTTTTAAATCGGACCAGAAATAAAAAAGTTATGATTTTGGCCCCTTTGGTCCCTTATAACATGACAGTATAAAAAGGGGAGACAAAAATATATCTACAAGCATAAACTTTCAATTAAAAATGTCAAAATTGGACCAGAAATAAAGAAATTTCAATTAGGGTCCCTTTTGGCCCCTAATTACATAACACGTGAAAAAGGGGATGGTCGCAAAATTTTATTCTCAAATTTGGATTCGCTACTTGACAAGAATAAACTTGCAAAATTTTTTTTTTCAAAATCGAACAAAAAATAAAAAAGTTTTGATTTCGGCCCCTAATTACATAACAGAAAAAAAGGGGACACAAAATTCAATCAGGCAAATTCTTTTTGGCCCCTAATTTCTAAACGAAAAAAGGGGGACCCCCAAAATCAATCCCATCCATTCTTTTAAGGTCAGGAACATCATTGTCAAATTTCGTAGAAATCGGATGACTAGAACTAAAGTTATTGTGGGAACACTAAAGTTAACACACAACGCAGACGACGACGACCCAGACGACAGCATCATACCATTATACGTCTGCAATTTTTTGCGGTCGTATAAAAAGTTTTCTGTCTGAAAAAAAGACCTAAGTTCACAGAGTCACTGGAGCGTAAAAATGGGGTCATGGTCACATGGCATGGTGACAGTTGCATTGTCCATAACCGCAACTGTCTGTTTACCCAATATCAGATGCCTAGCCAATATAACTTTCCAGCAATTCATCGTCCACAAAAGTCTTACAAAAAAGTTTTTCAGCCTGAAAAAAGACCTTAGTTCACGGAGTCACTAGAGCGTGAAAATGGGGTCAGGGTCACGCAGCATGGTAACAGTTGTGTAGACCATAACCTAAACTGTCTGTATACCTAATATCAGATGCCTAGCTAATATAGTTTTCCAGCAATTCATCATCCACAAAAGTCTTACAAAAATGTTTACGGCCTGAAAAAAGACCGAAGTTCACAGCGTCACTGGAGCGTAAAATGGGTTCAGGGTCACATGGCATGGTGACAGTTGATTAGACCATAACCCGAACTGTCTGTTTACTAAATATCAGATGCCTAGCTAATATACTTTTCCAGCAATTCATCGTCCACAAAAGTCTTACAAAAAAGTTTACGGCCTGAAAAAAGACCTAAGTTCACAGAGTCACTGGAGCGTAAAAATGGGGTCAGGGTTACACGACATGGTAACAGTTGCGTAGACCTTAACCTGAACTGTCTGTATACCAAATATCAGATGCCTAGCTAATATACTTTTTCAGCAATTCATTGTCCACAAAAGTTACAAAAAAGTTTACGGTCTGAAAAAAGACCTAAGTTCACAGAGTCACTGGAACGTGAAAATGTGGTCATTGTCACACGGCATGGTGACAGTTACGTAGACCATAACCTGAACTGTCTGTATACCAAATATCAGATGCCTAGCTATTATACTTTTCAAGCAATTCATTGTCAACAAAAGTCTTACAAAAAAGTTTACGACGCCGCCGCCGCCGGAAAGTAATACCTATGTCTCGCCTTCCGTATTCGTAGCAGGCGAGACAAAAATTGTAGCTGGTTATAAACAAAGTCCTTAACCTCCAACAACATTGTTCTTCACTCTCATCGGAATATTGAGGTTGCATTATTTCCTCTGACTAATGTTCTTCTGGTTGATCAGTGTTACTTTTTTCGGTCTACCACTCAAGCATATTTCATGAAATGTCTCATTTCATCCTCAATAATAGCAACAGTGGCTGTTGGATGAACTTGAATAATTACATCTGCAAGAAAAAAATGATCCCCCATTAAATATGCTTCTACATGTATAAGAAATCAATATATTACATATGGTTTATCATTCTTAAATTTTCATTGGATTATTTGGTCATGTGATTTTAGTGATATTTAGTGTATTTCTTTGCTTTGGAAATAAAAACGATGCATTTTTGGTATATTGACGATATGTTTCTATTTTTACCTATATTGACGCTATGTTAATAAATTTAGATCCGGATATTTGTCTGTTCTTGACATTTTTTATACTCATCTGTGTGACGTCATTTAGAAGTCCTAAATATTGGCATAGCTTGCAACGGAGCTTTCACTTTCTAACGGTGTGGGAAAAGATACAAAACCAACAATGATTTTGTTTAAAATGTTAAAAGAATTTAATAAATTACATTTGATTTTTCGGTTAGTACGTGAATTATCTGTAAATAATTGTTAATGCAGAAATTGGGTTACCGCCATGACCGCCAAGACAATAGAATGCAGTGAGGAAAAGTATGTTTGTCACAATTTTACAAAGACGCAATAAACTTACTGCCCAAAAATTAAGGCTAGAAATAATAACAATTAAGGTGTGGAAGATTTCCTAGGTAAATTAGTTAATTTTTGTTTTAATATTGCAAGTCAAAAAAATAATGACATCGAAAAAAAACGTAAAAAAACTGCAAATTACTGCATTTCATGATGTTAATTACTCTAATTAAAAAAAACTACATATGTAATATAACAATGATGGACTTTTGACTCTGTCAATACATTATATATGGACCTGTTAAGAATATATTGACCTCGGACTTCGTCCTCGTTCAATATATGCCTAACAGGTCCATATATAATGTATTGACCTCGTTAAAAGTCCATAATTGATTAATATCTCTAATGTATATAAGGCTGATAAAATTTTAAAAAATTAAAGAAACAATTATGATAAAATCTGTTCTCTAGAATATTCCTACCATATACATTCAAAGTCACGACAGTGGCATACATGTACCTTACACTTTGAAGGGAATACAAAAATTCACAAAATATTAATGTTTGATATTTTTGTTAGATACATGTATATCTATACATTTGTACAGAGTTCCCAAAATGTGTCAGACATATCAGACCTGACTGGTAAAGTTAAAACAGGTCTGGCATTTTAAACAATGTCTGGTAGATTTTAGCATTTTTTTAGAAAGTTGTAATAGATAGGACCAGTAAAAAAAATAGGTCCGACAAAAGATTCCATTTTGACGACCTATGTCTGACGAAGATATTTTTTAAGATTGCGAACTCTGTTTGTATATTCAAAAGCACATGGTCACGTTTCATTACTTATATTTACATTTTTATTGTCTTGCAAAGGGTAGTTGTTGCAAATCAAATTTTGCTGTTTTTCCTTTGACGTTCATCTTGGCTCCTAAGTAACATATTAACTCCTTATTCAAACATCTGTAAAAACAAATGGCAACTTTACACCAATTATACAATAAAAACTTTTTTTTTAATTCCAAAGCCAGTGACATTAACACCACTGCCTTGCTGCTCACATAATAAATACAACATTTTTTATCCCAATCTAATATTGATATAAAGATAAAGTGGGGTCCAGGCGATGACAAAACCAGGAATTTAAAGAAATAAGAAATTTATATTGATTTTTAGCAAGTTCTTTGAATTTAAGATTTATATTCACAGTACTTGAGAAATCTGTAAGGTACATGGACTAAGGTCCATCGATGGGCTTGAGCTACATTTTTTGTAACTAAATTACAAATCAAAGTATAATTATATTGTTTGTGTTTAATCTTTTAATTTTGAAAAGTAGTACAGCAAGCTAAATTGGATGTCACAATATCAGATAAGATTTTTAGCAGAATATAACAAAGTCAAAAAGAATACAGGTAACAATAGTCGACCATTACGTGCAACACTGAAAGAATCTTTCCGGGAGGGTGCATATGTGTACAACACTTTCACACATAGAATTAAACAAGGTCAATGATTAACTGATTACCATGATAGTAAAATAATGAACATAAGACAATGATTATGAGCCCATAAAAAAATCATGCAGGTTTTCAGTATAAATGTATGCATTATCTAATTTAGTAATAATATTAACAAATAGATGAGTCAAAAGTTAAAAGTGAAAGCAAATGTAAGGAGCTATAGGCTACAGAAATTTGGATGTTAATATGGCACATCTGCTTTCTGACAGTTTAGTAAGATTTTTCTGGTTTTCTTTAGACCCTAGTACAACATGTACAATATATATTGGAAATAGATATTTATTGAATCTATTTCTTTGAACCTCGAGTTATTTGTGAAATGTCTGTATACATGGACAAGACTATGGAAATGTAGGAAATCATAACCACATACATTTTTTACATGTATATTTATTTTATTTATTACCATTATGTACAATTCCTTTTTATGTTTGAGTTAAATTTGTAGAAAATTACCAGTAACACTTACCCTTTCATCACATCTTATGTGACCCCCCTTTTGTCCCACCACCAATTTTCTTTATAATACTTTTCTGAAATCAAAATTATATACATGTACATTAAAAACGAAAGAATATGGAATATGTGCCAAAAAGACACGATCCACATATTGAAATGATTTGAATAAATGTACAAAAGCAAAATTTCACTGCGTGTGAAGCGCTTTTCTGGATTAACCTTCATCAGACACGCTAGGAGTAGAAAACTTGGAAAACCGGAAATATTAGATTTGATTAAAAAAAATGCCAAAAAATATTACAACAATGACCAAACAGATAAATATATCAATTTTTAAAGAAACAGCCAAACGTTGTCAAATTTTGGAAATATGTAAACTGTGTCTTTCCAACACATATTCCAGTACTCGAAAATATATAAGAGCATACAACTGAAGCACGGGGAAGCTTTCTACACGTATGTAATAAATGATACAATAATAATCTAGACTATAATGAGAAAATAATCTGTGTACATTTAAGTATTTTACATTAACTGCATACGATTCTTTTGATTTAGTAACTGCAAGGAAAAGTTTTAAGTTCACACGTTACAATAACTAGAAAAACTTGCAACAAAACTCCATGAAAATGTGGCTTAAAGATGAATAGTTGCATCAAATTGAAGTCAACCATGTGTTGTAACACACTTAAACTCACCTATAATTTTGTTAAGAACAATCTCATACTCTAAAGTATTGTTGAACTCGCTTAGCTCTTCCATCATATTCAATTGGAACTCTTAATTACCAGTTTGTTGGCAGTTATTGATAAGAGTTCTTAGTAGGTCTCTTGGTTGTACTTGTAGAACTCTTCTTTGAAATCCTAAAATGTTAAAATTGAGATCTTATAAACATAACAAAATATTTGGTGAAAATGTACGTATATATAAATGTCCAAATTTACATTTTATTTATAAAACCTTACACATTCATGTACATGTACCTTAAATATATGGAAAGGTCGCTTTTAAAAGGGGCCTGAGGTCGCAAGGTCGCTTTTAAAAGGCATATTTTGGCGGAGATCGCAGGTCGTTTTTTTGGCATAGGTCGATTTTATGAAGTGTAGGTCGGAAGTTGCCCTTAAAAAGCCCTCAGGTCGCATGTCGTTTATAACCCTGTGGGAGCCAACTTGTTATATGATATATGTATGTAAATAAATGATTTTTTTTTATCCTAAAAAACATATCCCATAAAATGACACCGTTCCTGAAGCTGCATACCATATAAAAAGAAAGGACAAGGTACGGTAAGGCCCGTATTTGGCCCCCTCTAAAACTGAAAAATAGAAAACTGGTCTAGAGAAAAGTCCTTTTGTTATTTATTAAGTTAAATGAATGAGGAAGATAAAACAACTAAATTTATCAGAATTTTTCATGTTTATTATTTGAAATTGCTTGTCAAAACATGGTAAATATGTATGATTTCTTTTAAATTCGCGGAAAATGGACAATATTTGGGTAATATTTTCAATTTTTAGATGCCAGCGACAACTTAGACCACAGTTATTGTTTATGAACTTTAATTTGCACTATAAAATGGTTATAAATCAGTTGAGAAATCCATGGTCTACGTTGTCGCTGGTCATTAAAAATAACAAAATAAGCATAAAAAATGACATATTTCGACGATTTTGATACTTTTGGACTACGTTAAGCCTCTATAAAATTGAAATTAGAGTAGATGATGGAAAATGTTTACCATTGTCAAAAAGTTTAATCATCTTACTTGAAACCTTAATGATATTTAAATCATTTACTTTGGATTTGATTTTCTTTAAATAGGGGGGCCAAATATGGCCCTTACTGTACCTTGTCCTTTGTTATGAAAAAACAAGTTGCACAAAAACACATCCAACACATTATCAGTGACTGTGTTGTGCATTGTGATTTAAGTACATTTGTTGGTAATTAGTCGGATCTCTTAAAAACCGGAAATATCAAACAGCTGTTTTGGCGGTAATCCACAGAACTTGGTGAGTTGTAATCCTGGCCTTCTTACTGAACGGACCTGTTCTACGAGCTCTCAACTCCACATATTTGTGACAACTTTAGGGAACAACTGTCTTACATAAGGTGAGCATTAATTTTGTTTATTAGGTATTCACGTACAGATGGGTGCAGACATAACCTGTACGGTAAGTTAACTTGAGAAGCAGACATCAAGTTAACTTCAAGTTCACTTGCGACTGGTCATGCGACTGCTTTGAGCAGACGCACGACTGGTTCCAAGTTAACTTGAAAAGCAGTCATAATTCCATGTCTGCTTTTTAAAGCAGTCACATAATTATGACAGGTCTGGTCAAGTTAACTTCGTGAAATGTCTGCTTTAAAAATTGAATGTAAAAGTATAATTTTTATGTTCTTTTGCCTAAACTGTATTTGAAACTCATTTTTTTATGTTAAAGACAGTCTTGTAATATTAGATATAACCCTTGCATTATTAAACATGTCTGGTAAGAGCAGACTCGTTGCAATGACTGGTCTGGTAAAAGCAGTCATGTCTTTGTGACTGGTTATGATCAGTCATAAAAAAAGCTGTCACAAGTCTGCTTTGACCAGTCATGAGTTAACGCAAGTTAACTTGAATGTCTGCTAAAGCAGACATGAGCAGACGTGGAAAGCAGTCACAAAGTTAACTTTATGTTAACTTCCGTACAGGTTATGTGTGCACCTATCTGTAGCATTCACAACTTTGGTACTGCGGGTGTGTGCAAGAACGAACATACAGTATTTTGTAGATTTAGAAGACTGTCGTCGGAAATTCTGACATTAGTCTTATTATAGAGAAAATAATAATAATTTTTGTTGTCGGACACTCTGATAATAAAATTAGAGGTGCAATTTTCATTGTCCCAACTTTTGTTTTCAATTTGGCCTTTGTTATCGGATGCTCTGATTTCAACTTCAAATTTTTTATCAAAATTGGCGCTATCGGATATTCTGACAGTATTGCCCATATTAAATATGTGCACAATAAAAGAGAATGACTACAATAAATATAAACAGTGCTACATTTGACCAACTTTTAACCCTCAAAGATATTGGTAAAGCTAGGGCTAATGCAATACTGCAACAAAGAAGTCGAACACCAAACCTTACAAAAACTGATGTTAGGTTAATAACCGAAGTTCCAGAAACAGTGTGGAATGAACTAATTAATGAGGGTAAAATTAGTTTTGAACCTGTTGTTGACTTAAAAGCTCAAAGTCAAATGCAAGATTACATCAAAGGTATGCAAGATGAGATAAGGCATAAAAACTCTGAAATTGATACTTGTAATGCATCTATTCAAGATCAGGCAGAGGAAATAAGAGTACATCTAGGGGAACTAGAGAAGGAAAGACGACTCAGGGAAGATAGAGAACAGTACTGGCAAAAGAGAGAGAAAGATTTGTTAGAGAAGATGGAAATGGAAATGAAGATAGAACAAATGGCACCAGGAGGTATTTATAGTAAAGATAAGGATACAAAAGTGAACATTAAACAAATAGTTGATGTGCCTGACACAGAAGTTCAATCTAAGCGTAAGGTAGATCAGTCTAGTGACAAAAATCCCCTAGAAGGTTTCTTGGCGCCTAAAATGTCAACATTTGATGGTAAATCTGACTGGCGCCCATATCAAACCCAGTTTGTACACATTGCAAACATTTGCAAGTGGACTGATAAGCAAAAATTTGACAATTTGATCTTTTGCTTACGAGATAAAGCCCTCAAATTTTATAGTTCTAGACCCCAAAATGTCAAGGGCTGTTTTGAGGAACTTTGTAAGAAGCTAAATGAGAGATTTGGCAGAACTGATTTGCCTCAAATCATAAGAAGGCAATTAAACGAGTCTAAACAAGGACTTGATAAACCATTGGAAGAATTCGCAGATCGAATTCAAGAGTTAGCAATTGATGGGTATCCTGATTCCCAAGATTATTTTGTTCAAATTGTTGCTATTGATGCTTTTCTTAAGGGTTGTAGTGAGAAGAATGCAGCACTTGTAGCAATGGATAAGAACCCTTCAACTCTTGAAGAGGCCACCCAATATATGAAAAGTGCAATCACTAACCAGAGGTTGATTCTTGGTACCAAGAGAATAAATGAGGTGAAGAAAGTTACATTTGAAGAAGATGGTGATACAACACAAGAACATGTAGTAAGGTCAGTCTATAAAGATAAGTCACCAAACTCAGCTTTGGAAAGTAGGGTAAAAAACAGAGGATGATATACAAGAAATTAAAAAATCTGTAGGTCAGATTATAAATAAACTAAAAGCTAATCCTAGATCAAGGTCACCTAATAGAAGTCCTGACCGTAGAAATCCTGCTAATAGTGAATGTTATTCTTGTGGTCAAATTGGACATTTTTCAGCTTCCTGTCCGCAACGCAGTCCAAGTCGGAACCGATCACTATCCCCGAACAGAAGAGAGATGAAGTTAAACTTGAACGGGTAGGGGATGTAGGCCAATCCCCAACCAATGCAGAATGCAGAAAAACAAGGAAGGCCTACTGATAGGAACATTTATGAGGTATGTGTTTATAGACAAAATTTGAAAAGATCAGTTCGGGCAATGTATGTGCCCATACAATTAGGCAATCAAAACATCAACGCAATAGTGGATTCCGCTGCAGAAGCAACAGTTATGAAAACTGGATTTTATCAATTTGAAGGATTTCGGCCGGTTACCACTGAATGCAAGACTAGCTATTAATGTGCCTATTATACTCGGGAACACAAAAGTGGTTTGGGATGTGATTGTGGCAGACATGGAAGATGATTTTTTGTTAGGTTTAGATTTTCTTCTTCCAATAGGAGGAATGGTTGATTTTAAACATCATTGTGTTATAATTGATAATGAAACTATTACAGCTGTTTATTTAAAGAATGGTGAAAGTTCTGATATGAAAGTATATAAAGTAAAGCTAACAGACAAAGTGGTTGTTCCAGCTGGTTCAGCAACAGTAGTAAGTGTCAAAAGTGATAATCCTACAGAAACAGATTTTGTCATCCATCCAACAGGGAATCTTAAAGGTTTGCTTTTACCCTATAGTCTAAGTAGTAAAGAAAATTCACATGTACTGTTGAGAAATCCAACAAATCATGCCATAAAATTGCACCAAAATCAACACCTTGGTACAGCAATCGAAGCAGTTGAAACATTTGATGTGGATGACACACAATTTGTATGTGAAAAAACTGTAAACCAAACATCACTGTCTGAATCACACATTCAAGAAAATTCAATTGAGCAAATCACATTAGGATTACCAGAGCATTTACAGGAGATGTTTAAATAAAATCAACAGTGAATTTTGCATAGACCAATTTGTGAAATTTGCAGAGTTACTTAAAGAGTTCAGCACTGTTTTTGCTAAAGATGATTTTGATTTAGGTCTATTCAATGGTGATATCCAACATGAAATCCATCTGAATGACAGCAAGCCTATAAAACACAAATTAAGACGAACTCCTTTAAATTTTGAGAATGAAGAATATGATCATTTACAACAGATGTTAAAAAAAGGTGTAATTCGTCCCTCAGCTTCTGAATATGCAGCAATTCCAGTTTTAGTTCGAAAAAGAGACGGTGGTTTGCGTTATTGTATAGACTATCGTTCTCTCAACAAGGTTACTGTGAAAGATGCATTTCCCTTACCAAATATTACTGAGTGTTTAGATACTCTAAGAGTTAGTGCATTGATGAGTTCAGTTGACATGGCAGCAGGCTATTGGCAACTTGAGATTGCAGAAAAAGACCATCTTAAAACAGCATTTTTGACAAAATATGGTCTTCTTGAACATGTTCGTCTCAGTTTTGGACTTTGCAATTATTTATTATTATTTATTATTACAATTCTTATATAGCGCTCCATCTATACATATGATACTCAAAGCGCTGTACAAATTCATTTAAATAAAACAACAAAAGAAACAATGATGTGTAAAGTTACAACAATACATGTTTACATTAAAAACTATAAAATGTATCTACCATGAATGAATACATTAGGTGATAGGTAACTTTAAAAAAAATAATAATTTATCAGATATCCATAAAAAATGATCGAAATAAAAAAAATAATAAATAAATAAATAAGAATTTAAAAAGGATCGCAAATTAAAATATAAATAAATATTTTAATACTTACTAAATGAAAGTGAAAATGGAAATTAAAATATTGAGTAAAAAATAATTATTGATTACCACTTTAAAAATCACAGTGAAAATGATAATGATAAAAGAAACAGGATAACTGTAGGTTAAAAGAATATTAAGAACTATTTACAATAAAATTAATGACAGAGTTAAATAATATGGTATCATATATATATCACAGTTTCAAGACGAATCACAGTTTCAGACAAATCACAGTTTCAGGCGAATCAAAGTTTTATACCACAGTAAAAGCTTTAGTAAAAAGATAGGTTTTGAGCTTTTTCTTAAAAACATTAACAGATAAGTTAGTGTCACGCATCTGATCCGGAAGATCGTTCCAAAGAACAGCAGCCGCCCTGTCAAATCTTCTCTCTCCGTGTGTTTTCGTTCGAACAACTGGTGTCACAAAAAAACATTTCTTTCCTGATCTCAAGGGTCTAGAGGGATGGTACAGTTCTACAATTTCTTCTAGGTAAGATGGTGCATTCCCAGTGAGGGCTTTAAAGACGTAAAGCAAAAGTTTGTATTGGCATCGATATGATATGGGAAGCCAGTGAAGAGACTTTAGCACAGGTGTTATGTGATCTGATTTTTGTGTTCTTGATATAACCCTCGCAGCAGTATTTTGCACTCGTTGTAGTCGTTGTAATTGACAACTGGGTAGTCCAAAAAGTAGAGCGTTTCCATAATCGAGACGGGAAGTAACCAATGAACACATTAATGTCTTACATGCATCTGTCGTGATGTATTGTCGAATACGGCCGATGTTCCGAATCTGATGATAGCATGACTTTGAAATAGAGCTTATTTGTTTAGTCATTGACAGAGACTGGTCAAAGTAGACTCCTAGGTTCTTTACGCATTCAGCACTGCTGACGATGCTACTACCAATTTGAACTGAACAAACAGTGCTTGAGGTCTTTCATTAGATGCTTTGGGGCGAAAAGAATCAGCTCTGTCTCATCTTTGTTTAGTTTAAGCATATTTGCGCACATCCATTTACTAATGTCAGATAAACAAAGTTCCAGACGTTGCGAGATGTTGTTCCAGTTGTGTTGTGGCTTCACGACTAAATACACCTGTGTGTCGTCTGCATAACAATGATGATACATATTATGTTGTCTACCTAACTCACCAATCGGCTTTGAAAAAATACAATATAATTTTGGTCCCAAAACTGATCCTTGAGGAACTCCAAAATTTAACTCGATCTTGTCGGACAAAGTGTTTCCGATAGCAATTTGCTGAGATCGACTTCGTAGATAAGAGTTTAACCAAGACAGGGCGTATCCCGTTACTCCAAAAGACTTTTCAAGACGCACAGCTAAAATGTCGTGGTCGATTACATCAAATGCTGCAGACAGGTCAAGCATTAAGAGTACGGCACAGCAATTGTTGTCAAGAGCTACGGAAATGTCATGATGTACGCGTAGCAATGCTGTCTCGGTAGAATGATATGCCCTGTAAGCTGACTGGACAGGTTCATATAAGTTATTTGATGTTAGGTGATTCTCCAGACGACTCTCAACAACCTTTTCTAAAATTTTGGAAACAAATGGTAAATTTGAAACCGGTCGATAGCTCTTCATGACATCTTTGTCAAGTCCTGGTTTTTTTCAATAAAGGTCTTACAACAGCGCCTTTGAAACATTCCGGAACCGCACACTCATGAAACGATGTGTTAACGATATTGGTTATGGCGAAAGACAGATTGCCCACGCATGATTTTAGCACTAATGTTGGAAGTGGATCTAACTCACATGACTTGCAAGGTGCCTTTGAAATGATTTTCTTAATCTCCTCAACAGACGGTGGTAAAAAAGAAGTTAGAGCGTTGCCTTCGAACGTAGTGTCAGCAGAGAAAGGATCAACAGCGTCAGATTCCTCGTTCGCTTTTGACAAGTTTGTTCTGATCGTTTCTATTTTACCATGAAAGAAGGACCCAAAACGGTTGGCCAATTCGAATTCACTCCTATGCGTAGGTAGAATAACCATATTTGTGTTGCCAAGCAGATTGTTGGTTAGTTTGAAAAGGCGTTTATGGTCGTTTCCAAGTTCATGAATTTTATTTGAGTAGCATTCAGCCTTTGATTTTTGAAGAAGGCGACTGGTTTTGAAACAATGTTCTTTGTATATTTGTCCATCAACATGGAGTGTAAACTTTCTCATCTTCCGTTGTTCAACTCTGCGGCGTTCTTTTTTTAGAAGCACGGATTTCATCCGAATACCATTCAGTGTTTGGACGTGATGTAACCTGCTTCGTTTGTACCGGGGCATGTTTATCAAGTAACCGATGCAACACAGAGTTATATTCACATACTTGGGATTCTGTTGAACTTGATGCACTTTGCTTCACCGACAGAAGAGAGTCGTTTAAGTCGGATATAAAGCTATCGATATCGATGTCATTACACTTGCGGAATGTAAGAGTCTTCCTTGGCTTTGGTGGTTTTACCGTATTAACAGCGCATTTTATCGAAAAATGGTCTAGCGTGGAAGTACCATTTGAGTCACAGATTGGTGTGTCTTCGATACCAAGCGGCCCCAAAATTATATGTTTGTTTTCTCTTGTAATGAGAACATCAAGAGTGTGACCGTGGACATGTGTCGCTCCAACAACGTGTTGTTTCAAACCATGATCGTGAATAGTATCTAAAAACTTTCGGCCATCGCTATCGCTGGGATCATCAATATGAAAATTCAAGTCTCCGGTCAACAGTCCAGCTACATTCAGTAGAGTGATTCAACTGGTTTTACAAGGTTTGACCTGGGTTGAATGTTTGGCATACTTAGATGATGTGATTATTCTAGGAAAAAAATTTGATCATCACATTGAAAACATCAGAAAGGTACTCTCAAGATTCAAGATGTACAATTTAAAATTAAAACCACAAAAATGCCATTTTTTTTCAGACTGAGTTGAAATTCTTGGGGAAATTAGTCAGTGAAAAAGGGATAACAGTGAACCATGAGAATATTGAAGCTGTTTCTACCTGGCCAGTTCCGAAGACCAAAAAAGAACTGGAATCATTCCTTGGCTTTGCAAACTACCATAGAGACCATATACAGAAATTTGCAGAGATGGCAGTTCCTCTCCACCAGCTCACAGGTAACAAATCAGACTTTGTGTGGTCCGACAATCAGCAAAATGCTTTTGATGACATCAAAAGAGCTTTGATAAATGCACCAGTATTAAACTACCCAAATCCTGATGACATGTTTGTTTTAGATACAGACGCATCAGATGTTAGTGTTGCAGCTGAACTGAGCCAGATACAAGGTGGTAAAGAAAAGACCATCAGTTATGGTAGTAAAGTCCTCACACCTGCTCAGCACAAATATTGTACCACCAGAAAGGAGCTCCTGGCAATTATAACCTTCACAAGACAGTTTCGTCATTATCTTTTAGGTAAGCCATTCATTGTTAGAACTGATCACAACAGCTTGATATGGTTAATGAGCTTCAAAAACATTGAAGGACAATAAGCTAAGTGGCTAGAAGAACTGGCTCAATACAATATCATTTTGCAACATAGACCAGGAAAAAACCATAGAAATTCTGACTCTCTTTCTAGAATTCCTGATGAAACTGATTCCTGTTACCATTATTAAACAGGTGTGGAGCTGGAATCCTTGCCATGTGGGGGTTGTAGCACAAACACAGTGGAAGACTTTTGATGAAGACATAGACTATATTATACCTCTTTCAGTGCGCCATTTTGAAGTCCAACAGATAGACAGTTTGTGGGTAGGGAAAATCTCTGACGAGGATTTGCAATGTTACCAAAAGGGTGATGACGACATTAGAAAATTGATAGAATGGAAAAAGAGTGGCTATAACCCAACTCGTAACGAGCTTCAAAGTAGTGGTCAAGTAATAAGGTACTTTTGGCAATGTAAATCACAGTTACATTTTAGAAATGGTGTACTTTTCTATTTCTGGGAGGACCCTATTTTTCCTAGGTTGTTACTTGTCACACCTAAAATCATGCAAAAAGAAATACTAGAAAATTGTCATTGCAAGAAACTGTCTGGACACCTAGGGCATAACAAAACCATGAAAAAACTGAAGAAGTATTGTATTTGGTATGGCATGAGTGATGACTGTCGCCTTTTCATCCAGCAATGTACAGTTTGTGCTATGAGTAAAAAACCCTCAAGGAAGGCTCGTGCAGAGTTAGGCCAATACCTCTCTGGGGTACCAATGGGCCGAGTCCATGTTGATCTTATTGGGCCCTTACCTGTGACAAAGAGGAAGAATAAATACATATTGATGATCATGGATCAAATCACTAAGTGGTTAGAATGCTTTCCTCTTCCAGATCAGAATGCAGAAACAGTTGCTAAGACCCTAGTAGATCACTTCATTTCTAGGTTTGGCTGTCCCATTGAAATCCACACAGATCAGGGAAGGAATGTTGACGGGAACCTGATGAACTGTTTGTGTGATCTCCTCCAAATCTCCAAAACACGTACGACTCCTTATCACCCTGCATCAAATGGGCAAGTCGAGAGAGCAAATCGAACTGTTTTACAGGCAATCAGATGTTTTCTGGGCAAGAGACAAATAGAGTGGGATGTGAATCTTCAACAGTTAAGTGGATCAATTAGGGCGACTGAGAACAGACAAACTGGATTCACTCCAAATATGATGATGTTTGGAAGGGAGGTTAGTCAACCATTGGACATAATGCTTGGAACGGTCAATGATGAGGAAGATGGTCCTTCACAGTTTCTTCAGAATCTTCGGCAAACACTCCAAGAGGTACATAAGACAGCCAGAGAAAACTTACAGCAGGCTCAAAGAAGACAAAAGAAAGATTATGACTTAAATTCAAACCAGCAGATGTACAGTCTTGGTGATGTTGTACTGAAAATCAACTCAGCATCAAAAGTAGGTCAAAGTCGGAAATTGCAACATTCATGGAAAGGTCCATATCTTGTTATAGAGGTCAAATCACCAGTACTCTACAAGATACGAGATAAGAAAACAGAGTCTGTGGTACATCATGATCGCTTAAAGCTATACAAATCCCCAGAAATACCAGGTTGGATGAAAAGAATACGAAATGAACCATTCTCAAGCTGTTGCCACTGATAGTAGTAACGATCAGAATGAGGACTTGGGCATAGCAAACTTATTAGAGACTGGGAACTTTTTGTCGGATACTCTGACAACAAGTGAACCACATCTGTCTCACTCTGATCAAAATTTGCAGTCGGATATTCTGACTCCAAATTTACATGATAATCAAACAAATTCAAGGTCGGAAACTCTGACTTTGAACCTCAGTCACCATGATCATTTTGGGACGGATCTTCTGACCCAATATGATAATTTTACCATGGATAACCATCTTGTGCAGTCGGAAAATCTGACTGATCATGAGGGTTTGAATTCAACAACTAGTCACCAACAATGGATACAGAGTCTCCAATAGCTTGACGATCTTAACCAAAACTTGGAGGATACATTGATAATACAATGTTCAAGATCAATGTGAAAGACCCAGACGGAATCATAGAAGACCAAGGCATTTGGTGGACTATGAGATGGAAGGCTGGGTTGACTGGTTGTAAGTTTTTACAATGATACTGTTTCTGTAAATATTGTAATAAAGTTTTGCTTCGTTTAATTTTAGAAATGAAGGAACTTGAATTAGACAATATTGAATATGAAATTGAAGAAACACCAAAACAGATTCGAACAGTGAAGATCAAGGGGTCGACAACTGTACCAAAGAGAGGAAAACAGTGTCCACTTTGTCCAGGTAAATTCACTCACCTGGGACGTCACACTCTAACAACTCATTTGCCTTGGGTTGTTGCCCCTAATACTGCATGTTGGAGATGCAAATCACAGTTTGCTCAAGTTCACTTCAGAAATGTCCATGTGAAAGAAGTGCACCCTGTCATTTTTGATGAATGCAACTTTGAAGAAGCAAAGCATGGGGAACTTTGGGTTGAACTAATGAATGGGTTTTTATTAACTTTATCTGAATCATTTTACTATTCACAGGTTCATGAACTCTGCCAGTATGTCAATGAAGCGACCCATTTCAAAACAACATGTGAGTTTTCCATATTTCAGTCTGATGATCCTTAGGCTGTTCCAAACTGTCAATCATTTAAAAGATGTTGATGCCACAAAACCATATCCAGCACACTCTTTGATGTCTCTGTTACACTTGAGAATACTCTCTTTGCCCAGGAAGGATTCAAAGATTTACTACAAGAAAGGCGGTATGTATTATTTAATCCACTAGAAGTCACTTCTAACATCGCCAGCCATTTACA
Organism: Arcuatula senhousia; assembly: GCA_963971305.1. Classification (NCBI taxonomy): domain Eukaryota; kingdom Metazoa; phylum Mollusca; class Bivalvia; order Mytilida; family Mytilidae; genus Arcuatula; species Arcuatula senhousia. Next base: position 51,551,751 of record OZ020312.1, on the reverse strand, counting down.
TTTAGACCAGGTACTGAAAATGGTCGGATCTTCTGACTGTTTTCAGTTTGATCCAGAAAGAGGTAGTCAATCCAAAATGGAATATGCCATCTCCAACTACTGTTTCCCAACATCTTGGCCATCCAGTAAAAGAAGAGACAAAATTAGAGAGGACAACAGGGTAAGATTAACCTTTTGGATACATCCTCGGATTATTGGAAATGAGACTCAAAGGACAATTGATGTCTGGCTAAGGGATCTAAAGTACCTCCTTAAGTCCAAAAAGGTAGTAGCAGTGGAAGAATGTGGATTGGATACTACTGACCGTCCCAACTCAAGGCAATTCCAAAAGCAAATCAAAGCATTTGTCAAACAGCTGGAAATGGGCAAGGAGCTGAATCTTCCTGTGGTGGTTCATTGTAGAGGAAACCCAGATATGTTTCAATATGAATCCCAAAACCTGTCTTGAATTGTTGGTAGAAAACCTGGCTTCCAATCATCCTGTTCATCGACATTGTTTCACTGGAGATTTCGAGGAGTACTGCAGATGGAAGGAGTCCTTACCAATGTGTAGATTTGGGGTATCGCCTTGCTTATCAGATCATTCGAAACATCCAGACCTCCCAGAGATCATCAGTAAAATGAAACTGGATGATATCGTCTTGGAGTCTGATGCACCATACATTAAATCAACCCTTCCAACCGTAGTGAGCGAATTGGCTTTCAAGGTGGCACTCTTGCATCATAAGCAAACAGATGAGATTGCAGATATAACTTCTCGGACAGCTCGGGAATTGTATCGTTTGACGTAATAAAACTCCAATTCAAGATTCCTGTATATATGTTATATTGTGTGTTTCGTTAATGTACCGTTATATGTGTTTGTGTTACTGTCAAATTAATGTGCGTATTTGTACTTGTAAATTGATATACTGAACTTCTATTGAATAGGGAAGAATGTTGTGCATTGTGATTTAAGTACATTTGTTGGTAATTAGTCGGATCTCTTAAAAACCGGAAATATCAAACAGCTGTTTTGGCGGTAATCCACAGAACTTGGTGAGTTGTAATCTTGGCCTTCTTACTGAACGGACCTGTTCTACGAGCTCTCAACTCCACATATTTGTGACCACTTTAGGGAACAACTGTCTTACATAAGGTGAGCATTTGTTTATTAAGTATTTACGTAGCATTCACAACAACTGTTGCAGTGGTGGACAACTAAGATTTTACAATAGGTTATAAGACAGTTAAATGCATATGAAGGCAAGATCAAATTCAAGAAAAAACAATGTAACCTGAACATGATGTAGAACATGTTACATACATCAGGGGAGATCATAGATAGGGGAGCCCAGCTCGCTTCAGAAATGTGTAAGAAAATGGCGGATAAAACATCAGTTCGATCAAGATTAGACATAGTGCGCAAACTCAATGGAACTAAAAATAAATTTTATATTTATCCAACCTCATGAATTATTCATATTTGTAATGAATAATTCATTTTTTGTTCTAAGTTTCTATTGAAATTTAAATGAACCAAATAAAAGTCCTAATGATAAAGCATAAGCACTGAAGCATGATTTCTGCCACACAAAATATTAAATCGGTTATTAATTTTTAAAAATGTGACAGCGTCTCTAAAAAATATATACTTTTCCGCGCTAGAAGTGCGCCATTTTTTTAAAACAAGACCCCAAATTTAAATGGTCGGTAAAGTACATCAAATATATATAGATCAAATGAAATAGGAGATAAAATTTTCATTTTGTTCTGAGAAAATTAAAACTAAAGTTAGTTTAATTATCCCAGTTTTCGGACTGGGAAATTAAATTAACGCTTATTTTTCGGCGCTTATTCAGATTTCCGTACCTGAGTTGTACAAATGCATTAGCAATGTTGTTTCCGCCCAAAGCTAGGGAAAAATATGTATTTTCTAAAGGTGTCACGACAAAATATTTTTTTCCTTATATTGGCATTACTAGTTCTTAATTACTAGAAGTGCGCCATTTGCTTTAAAACAAGACCTCAAAGTTAAATGGTCGGTAAAGTACATCAAATATATATAGATCAAATGAAATATGAGATAAAATTTTCATTTTGACCTGAGAAAATTAAAACTAAAGTTAGTTTAATTATCCCAGTTTTCGGACTGGGAAATTAAATTAACGCTTATTTTTCGGCGCTTATTCAGATTTCCATACCCGAGTTGTACAAATGTATTAGCCATGTTGTTTCCACCCAAAGCTAGGGAAAAATATGTATTTCCTAAAGGTGTCACGACAAAATATGTTTTCCTAATACTGGCATTACTAGTTCTTAATTATCATTACTTTATCAGTAGGGCAAAAATCCTTCTTCTGAATATTTTTACTTAATCTTTGCTGTCAAAATATTTTTTCATTGAAGATAATATCCAGAATATTTTTAAGAAGAAACAAGCCCATTTTCATGTTAAATGGTCGGCCCCTTGCTAGTTTTTGCGAAATATAGATCCGAAATACTTTTTGCACACTAAGGCGCGCAATTTTGCATTTTTTTTTTTTTTGCGGGGGGGGGGATTTGCAACAAATCGCCATTCTGCTGTCCCTCTGTTTTTTATTTCCCGATTTTTGGCATACTGTCTTTTCATTCTTAATTTCACCCCCCCCCCCTTCTTAAAAACTATTAGTTGCTATTTGACTCAAACTTTAAACAACTTATCCTTATAAAGTAAAAGGAAAGTAGAAAAGCGACAGACCTGAAAACGCTTCGAAGTTCTCACCATATGAGATACCTACTTGAAGTTACCTAATAAATGCATTCGAAAAGAAAGTATTAGCTGAAAAATTCGTTACGATTTTTTTTTCGTGGCGACACCATTTGCGAAGATGGTCTCAAAAAACCCTTTTCAGACTTCAGAAGGGACAAAAAAGGTTGTATCATGCTTCTTAGCCGTCACCAACTGCGAGTGTTGTTTCGTATAGTGTTGTCTGAGTATCTTTTTTGTTGAATTGAAATTTTATCGATTTGTAATATTTGTGCATTGTATGATTATCAATTTCGGGGGGGGGCAAAACACTTGTTTAACCCCGCCACATTTTACATGTGCCTGACCTAAGCCAGGAACCTTGGTCAAAACTTTTGGTTTGTCTTTGTTTTTTTTTTATGTTTTCTGTTCCTTGTTTAAGAAGGGGGTCTATCAGTGACTATTTCGGGACTAGATTTGAATTACAATGTGTATATGCATTTTATTTAGACCTTGTGTCAGCTGCAGGACCGCGATCAGCGCCTACTGGCCTCGCTGAAGGCTGCTGGCGGTTGTCCATTGTGGTTTATCTGAATTGCCGCTTGATTGTGGGCTGTGTCGCGTACACTTATTCCACATCTCATTATTTTCTATGTGTTCTTAATTCATAAATGGGCTGGTCTTTCCATGATATGTTGGGGATAAGTGTTGGATCTTGTACAGTGCAGCAGCTTTTTAGTCTTGGGCCAATGCAAGACGGCGAGAACCGACCTCTGGTCATGTTGCAGACTGCATGCAGGTTGTTTTTCATTGTGATTTTTTTTAATTGCTGTTTGTTTGTGTTTGTTAAATCGTGAACACTTATACCACATCTGATTAACGTCAACCCTCTGTAGAGTTCGATATGGGAAAGCTCAATGGAGTCTGCTACAAAGGCAACACATGTCCGAACAGGAATAATTCAAGCTCTTTCCGTCTTCTTGTACTTCGGCGAAACAGGTTAATGTAGCAACTACAGGGAGTGAAATATAACGACTGTATTATATTTGGGCTACACTTGCAATCGCATACTGGAGAGGGATTCACATAAGCATAAAACTTGTTTCCCCAACCAAGAATAAATAACTATGTTAAACCGTAGAGGAGAAGCTGTTGTTGCTTATTGCAACCATATGTAGTTTATTTTCTATCCAGGACCAATTCATTGCAAAACAGCGAGCAGCGACCGCTGGTCTATCTAATTGAAGGCTGCTGGCTGTTTTTCGTTGTGATTATTTTTAAATTGTTATTGTTAATGATGTAGGTGTTGTCTCGTATACTTATTCCACATCTCAGACTCATTATCTTTTATTCAGCAAAGGAGGACAAAACAAAACCCTTTGAAAAACCAACTTCTCTACTCATTTGAGAGAAAACTTTAACTCCATGGGGCAAGTGTTCAACTGTAAAAATTAAACCAGAGGGGTTTTATATTCATAATATTCTCAATGATTTATGAGCTTTTCTGAACATATTGAGATTAGCAAAACGATAATACTAAAGTAGGAGTGGACTGGAAAGTTTCATTTTAAGACAATAAACATCAAGGTCATGTAATGCTACATACACCAGTGTTATGGAGATATTTCACAACAAATCTTTATACAATTTATAGTATGAAATAAAGCTTTGTATGCTTAAAAATTTGAGAAAAAGAAAAAGATTTTATTGTGTCCCATATCAGTCCTTTATGTTCACAGTCAGCATTACCTAAAAAAAACACAACATTTGAATTAAAAGAAAAACAAATTTTATATTATGAATACCATGAAGATGTGTAAACTTTTGCTGATATTGAGTGTCATAAGTCTTTTGCATTTTATCTGACTTGTTTGTATGATTTTATATATGACATTGCTATATGGACACAAATTTGGTCTTGTTAAACTCTGTTGTTATTGAACAGCTGTCATTAGAGCTAGACAGTTTATGTTATCTGTCAGTGACTTTATTTTTTTTTCTGTCTGTCAACATATATTGCAAGTAACTTATTTTTTTTTAATTGTCAAATTTTAATAATGATAACTTATTGCTATATGCTTGTGACATAATGTGTTATAACCATTCATTGTAAATGTGTTTTGACAATAAATAATTCTAATAATTCTAATATATAACGTCATTTGTATAGAATCTATACCAATAAGTTAACAAATTGAGAATTTTTTTAGTGCATGGTCGTGACATATTTCTTTTATATATCAGTCAAGCTACCTCTCTTTTTACATATTTATTTAAAATTTTGTATTTTGTATATAGACGATAAAGAGACTTGGAATAAGTATATCAAAATAAAGAACCATGCTACATGCATGTAAAGTGACCCGCGTAATAAACGACATGTTAAGAAAACAGGGAGCAAAATAGTTTACTTACTTCAAATACAATGCACTATGGAGTACACGTCTCCTACGTGACCTTGATGTTCAACTATAGATAAAGTAAACAAATACATGAAATATGGATGATTATTAGCATAACAAAAGAAATGATAGCACGTGCAAGCCGTGTCGTTGGAATTACAGCTTCGCAATTTTTTTTTATATTGAATAGTATACCAATATGCCCCAATATGTTATAAAATAGTATTTTATAACTTGTCATAACAAAATTGCTAAAATATTCGCTGAAACCAGTGATTTCCATATTGCCAAGTCTTGGCAATATGAACACAAAAGAAAACATGTAAACATTGCAACTGAAACCCTGATTTACTTTTATTCAGCAAAGGAGGACAAAACTTTTTTCATTGAATTTAAAAACTAAACAAGTATTAACTGTGATTGCAAGCAAGTCACAAAGTCCCCCAAACGACCCGTATTTGCCACTATTCTATTCAGCATGTCAAAAAAAACCTAAATATCAATTTTCATGTAAATCGGTGCACTTTGAAAATTTTGACCCGATTATCTCCCTTTGAAATCACATTTTTATTTATATCTCGAAAACCGTAAATATCACTTCAAAAATTTTTTTCATATTATTAAAGAGATTGTTTTGCTCTATCAACCTACAAAATTTCAGAACCCTGCGCACCTAGGTTACCGAGATATTGCAATGTCCAATATTTAGTCCATTTTTCTGTTTCCATGGAAACGGCGGCCATTTTGAAAATTCCGATTGTCAACGAAGCATCCTTTCTTTACAATCTATTATCCTGCCAAGTTTCATATTGAAATGTGGAGTCGTTTCCTCTGGGATCTCCGGACAAGATCACGACTAAGTGGAAGAATCGGAAGAATAATAATATTAATAAGAAACGGTGCAAAAACAATAAGTCCCCAAACGTTGTTTGGGGGACTTAATAACGTTTTACCTTGAACCATTATCTAAAGGGCTATGTGGTTTTTATCTAAAAAACCATAAAAGATCAAATCAAAATCAGCGATATAAAAAGGTCTTACCAAGAATTGACATCATGGGGGTAATGTTTAACCAAAGACGGTATGAGAAGCTGTTCCGGCCTGCATACATGTACATGTACATGGGGATAAAGTATGGGATATATGATGTGGGGGACTGAAGTGGTTTAAAAATAACTGTTGATTTTTAATGCAGTCAAGTTCACTTCTCAGCTGAAGAAATGGTCAAAGGCAAACAATTACCTTTCCAAATCCAAAGGAACGAAGCTCTTTGACATAATTACATATGATTGATTTAATTTATATTTACATGTACGTGTACATGTAGTTCAGAAATTCCTATAATGAAGCTACATGTGAGTGTAAAATTTTGATGGTGCAGATGACAATTTTATTTATGAAAAGTATTTATACATGTACATGTACAATGAAGATATGTACTCTAAAGTTACAGATACAGTAATGTATCCTGATGTAGCCAAGTTTGGCCAGGAATTAAATTAAACTGACTTTTTGGACATCCCTGGTTTGGCCAACACTTTCATGAATGGTCATTATTACTTTTAAGAAAAGAGGTGGTCACCCGAATCAAATCAAATCAAATTTATTGGCACAAACACATAATGTACATGGTTAAGGCCCAATTACAAACAGATAATAACAGTAGGTCCAACGAGGCAAAATTGATTATTCAGGTCGACGAGAAAAGACCCCATAAAGGCACGAAACAACCAAAACATGTATGCATAATTCATTCAAAACACACAAAACTATGATAAAAATTCATGTAGGGCCTCGTCGTATGCATCTTAAAACATGTTCGTTTCAAACACATATCAAATAAATAAGTTGTAAAATTGTGAAGATATCTTACCTTTCTTACTTGATTTCACACTGAAATTTATGATTGAAATTCTGAGGCGTTGATGTCTGATTTTCTTTGTTCTGGACGCGCGGGAAATGCACGAGTATTCTATGAATACGCGTGCGCGATTGTTGAATGTGAAACAGAAAGTCACGCGGTTTCCCAATTTGTAAGTTTTTTTTTATTCCATATATATAATAATTATTTGAAATGATAATAATTAATGAAATGTATTTCATTTGGAGTTTTTTGTATTTACATATAATTATATATTATCGACTCTAGTCATCTATGAAACTAAAAAGGGGATCCGAATGTTACGCGATGACAAAAAGGGGGGATTCGAAAATATTAACCTCTATAAACAGTAAATCTGTTTAATATTCAACGATGGGGGGTCCAGACAGGACACAAATATTTATTTGCATATAGAAAGTTAAAAAACATTAAAAAAAGGGGGACTGATTAATCATTTTCGGATATAGTAGCAAAGTTCCAAAATAAAAAAAAAATGGGGGGAGGGGGGTATTGTCAAACTGAAATAAAACGGTAGAACAGCTAGTCCTTTTATAAAAAACAAAACAAAAACAAAAACGCAACATGGTGTTTTCGAATGTTTTTTTTAAAGAGGAATTTAAAGTGCCAGATATCCCTATATCTGTCCTATTCACATTAATCAAATCCCAATAAAATGGCAAGTTGACAGGGATTCCTATCAAGCTTTAAGGAAAAGAAAAAAAAGATCACGAATTTCTTATTCATAATATAAAATTCCATCAATTTGGTCTAAACAAACCAGAGAAGAACAACGTACATAGAACACACACACATCGATTAGTTAATATCATATTATATCCACAGTTACTCAGACCGCAAAGTTCTGCGCTATTCATATATGACCGGTCTAAAATAAACAAGAAAAAAAACTGTGAGCAACAGCTCGCTTATGAATAACCCTGCGCCTAAAACGGAAGACATTTAATATTATAAGAAGTCATGGCAAATTGACAATATGTGACAGCGAATGTTTATTAAAGAAATCCATTCAGGGGTTTAGGAGGAGTTTCAGATAAGAAATGGGAACCCTTTTAAGTCACACAGACAGGTCCATGTTTTGCTATGGGAAGTCAAAATAATACAGATAAAAATTTTGAATACGTAGAAGGTGCACATCTACATTATGTCACAAAGATAAGAGTTTCATGAAAATTGTTCAAGGGGTTCAGGAGGTGTTGATGATCAGGATTGGTACCCCGAGATGTGACTGAAGAATCGACGGACACACGGACGGACACTTCTATCACTATATACCCCCCGACTTTTCAAGCAAGGATATTAAAGGGTGGTCGAAATCGAATTAAGCATAAATTAAATAAGTCAAGAAATGTACCTTTAACATGTATAGGCAAGGCAAACAACATACAGGAAAAAGTGAACTCAACAACTAATAACAAACAACAACTAGGAAAAAAAATCGCAATGGAAAACAGCTTGCATATAGTTTAAGCTGATTTTTTATCTTTGCTTTGCCCCCTTCTATACTCCCTTCGAACGCCAATCATCTCTTTTAAGTTCACATTATTAAAATAAAAATGTGTATGTATGTGGTGCTTTTTTTCTCTGATAGTCTCATTCTGGATTGTGCTTCCTGAATATAAAAGAATTGAAAAATAGTTTTCCTCTACATCTAACGCAATGCGTTAAAAGGGTAAGCTACAAAGCAAATTGCAACGTGTATTCGTCATTGTATGCGCGACGTTGAAATTGTCGACATTGTTTCAACGTCGATAACTTAACCTATTCTCAACGTTGAAACTTGCAACCTGATTTAAACGTGGATTCAATGTGTTAAAATGGTATGTTTTAAGCATCAACGTTGATTCAACGTCAGGCGTTAAACCTATATAAACGTTGAATCTGTCAACTTTATTTCAACGTGGAATCAACGTGTTGAAATGTAACGTTTTAATCATCAATGTTGATTAAACGTCGATAGTTTAACCTATGTAAACGTTGAGACTGTCAACTTCTTTTCAACGTGGAATCAACGTGTTGAGTTGTAACGTTTACATTATCAACGTTGTTTCAACGTTAAAAATAGGTTGACCGACGTTGCAACTTTATTTCAACCTATTTTCAACGTTGAAACAACGTTGAGTGCCCGCTGGGTTTGTATTCAATTTTTTAAAAATAGTTTTTGACCGATTTTCAATTTCTATGGGTCAAAATCTTTCAGTTATCATCCAAACGTTTATTTTTAGCCAATAAACAACCTATTTCTATGTGGCTTTTATGAGCGTAACGTTAGGTTGAAAAAAGGCGGTGATTTTTCGAATTTATTTCCAATACCCAAATATTCAAAGATGCAAGCGCCCTGTAGACACATGATTGGCAACAGAATTGCTTTGTCAATATTTAACATACGTTTATTCACTCATCTATTTATATACTATTTCATATCAACCAATCACATTGCTTTCTGTATTTTATTCGGTGTCCAAAATACCGGTGGCAGCGGTTTGCATTTGCGCATATGTATTCTTCTAGTAGGTTATCAGTATGTCCATTTAAATAAAGAATATAAAGATAACTTAAATTTATAGATGCTTTTTTTTTAAACATTTCGTTCACAAAACAAAATCAATTTCTGCCCCGGATGTGTTCATATACCGATGGTTCATCAGCTATAGGTTTTGGTGGTTATTACCAGGGAAAGGATTGTCGTCAGATTTGCCTTGTTTTTCAGACCAAAATTTATCCATGGATTTCTTACAATTGCATCCCATTGTTTCGAAAGTGTTGGTCAGGTTACAGCGGATTTTATTCTTTTTTTACTATTCAGCCACTGTTGCAATCATTTCCAAGAGTCGTTCAAAAGAACCAACTATAATTATATTAAAGCGTCGTCTTTCTCATCTGTGAGCACAAAGAGGAGAAAAAGAGACCATACATATCCGTCTCCGGAGAAGATCATTTGGACATCGTCGTCGATAATTTGAAAACTCAATACAAAAATTAACGATAAAAGAAACGATTTTGATTTTCAAATTATTAATTTTCCTAATCTACAGAGCAAAATACCTACTTCCCCTGCATACGGTGTTTAAATTTAACAACTTATTCGATATGCCAGAGCTTGCACACATTTCACAGATTTTTTATCAGACACCGGTTTCTTCGTGACCGACTTTTGGAACAGGGCTATAAGAAAATACGTCTCATATGATCCCTAGAAAATTCTTTCTTCGTTATCAGCCACTAGTAGAAAAGTTCAGAATTGAGTTAAAAGATATGGTGGTTGATTGTTTTAATTAGTGTTTGACTGGTCTGCTGTACTGAGATGATCACCTCAATATCCCTATAATGTCTCACAACTATGGTCATTACCGGATCCTTAGATCGCAATGGAAGAGGGAAGTTTGGTGCCATAAAACCTGGTTTAATCCACCATTTCGTTTGAAATGCCTGTACCAAGTCAGGACCATTGCAATCCACCGATTCTCCGGTATAACTGATTCGTTTTTTGTCATTTGTCATTTTTTCTCTGAACTATTAGATTGATTGATCGATTTTTTGTCATTTGTCATTTTTTCTCTGGACTATTAGATTGATGATTCAAGTTTGGTTGTTTTGATATTACCTTTACTTGTCATTGCAGATTCTATAAAAGCGTTGTATAATCCAGGATATGATAACAATAAGTTTCTGTTATTTCCAGGGTTAGCATGGGACCCGAATATGCTACCTCTTGTCTCTGAACATTTACTAATTCGTTTAATAGCCTATTAGAAAATATATGAGATATACCACTTTAAAGCTTTTCGTTATGGCATTAGATTTTCCTAGTGCAAAGTAGAAGTTTTAAGCGTTTAGAAAATTCAAATGAAAAGTTTTTTTCTTAGTTAAACACTTATCTAATAGAAATTAGGAAAAATAATTCTTACATCGTTCATTGTTTGATTCTTTTTACTGATGTCTTAATTGATGCGCACGGGATTACAGCATTTTTGTGGCTTTTTTAATATACGAAGATTTTAGAGTATAAAATAATTTTGACGTAGAGTCAGATTTGTGTGGTGATGATGCTCAGTTTTCAGCCGAGAAACATACCCTCTTAGATATGGAATGGCTAATTAAACACTTATCTAATAGAAATTAGGAAAAATAATTCTAACATCGTTCATTGTTTGATTCTTTTTACTGATGTCTTAATTGATGCGCACGGTATTACAGCATTTTTGTGGCTTTTTTAATATACGTAGATTTTAGAGTATAAAATAATTTTGACGTAGAGTCAGATTTGTGTGGTGATGATGCTCAGTTTTCAGCCGAGCAACATACCTTTTTAGATATGGAATGGCTATTTCACTGTTCAAAACAAAATAAATTTAGGACTTGAATTGCACTTGATTTGTACAATGGCAACTATTTCAAAAGTGGTGCAACCATCATTGTTCATCAGGTAAGACTAGAAGACCATCTTATTCAAAATTAGGCTGGCGGTCCTCTGATTGTTATCAAAGATATATCCATAATTCTTCTGATGTTCTTAAACAAGCTCAAGCTGCAATGGTGAAAACCTTACATAATAAGCTTAATGTGCGTATAATTACAATTAGGAGTGTGGTTGCCTTTGTGTTGGATAATTTTGTCTCTTTCAACTTGGGGCTACATCTGCAAGCATATATTTCGCTATTTTGATAAAAAAAAAAATTTGTTCTTTCCAAGTTTCAAGAAGTAGATGGAGTTATTTATCTTCGATTGTGCAGATTGTGTCTTTGCATTATTTTTATAATTATGTTATATTTGTTGCTGCTTCAGTTGTTTTTTTTGTACCCTGTTGCCATGTTTTTGATATTGTGTTCTGTTATTTTCCATTTAGAGTAGCTGATAATAGTGGATTAGTTCCTTGTTTTTTACAACTGATTTACAACTTCAATTGAATTAAAAAGGTCAACTAATTTTATGCTGGGAGTCATAATCGATCAACCTTTTGTCGAACATTTCCATAAGATGGATACACTTAATAGATGTGATATGATATGTGGAATACATGTATATGGAACAACCAAAATGCAACCTCACATGTACTAGTCAATCAGTATTATTTAAGATCACATTTGTTTGCTATTTTGTGATGTGCTGATGACCATAAGATATGTAAAACACATAAAAGTCTGCAAATATAGAAAAACTATATCAATTCGGCAAATATTCTTTTTAAATTAGTATTACCACTTATTCGATGCTATTCCATCGGAAGTGAAAAATGTCCCGTGTATAAAGAGAGTAATACGGTCATGACGGTATGCACGTTAACATCTGCTTTATAGAATTCGATAAAAGAAGGACCAGTTGCGTCCGCTACAAAGGGCAAATTAGCAAACTGCAAGGTGGAGAGTGTTTTACAAAAGCAAAAATCGTGTTTCCTATTCCAGGATATACTAATTTGAACTTTTTGAAGTTTTTCAAGCCTTGTCTAGAAGGAAACATAAGTATAAACATACATACTAAGTTTTGAATTTTTCAGTAATAATTTTTATCAGGTTTATTGATTTTGTTTTTATTCAACAAGGTACTTTAATGACGCAAATACGAACGATATATGACCTTATATCAAGTGAACCAAATGTCGTTACATTCACGATGAAATATAATCGATAACAGATGGAAATTTTATTGTTATAACTTCAATGTACTAGGATCTCTTATTTTAGCTGACTAAATACATTGTATGTCTTTGTTCATTTGTAGTTCAAACTTATCAAGAAAACGAATATCAAAAAATAAATTAGATTAAAATAAATACAGAGTTTACTTAAAAATCTTGCGTGATTTGTTTTCTTTTGCAGTGTTGCGCACCCTGCAATAATGACGAAATATCTTTGATGTTTGATCAAAGAGCTAGGCATTGATCGTAATTCTGCTAGTGCTACATACACTCGGACTAGATTTGACAAAGATGAGATCATAGCCATTCATAACTCTTTTATGTCCTCTTTAAATATTCATTTGAAGGAGGAACATGAAAAGTTACCATATTTGTATTGGATACCTAAACTTCGCAAAAATCCGTACAAAAAAGGTATATAGCTGGATCTTCATCATGTTCAACTACAGAGCTGTCAGTTCATTTAACTAAAATCTTGTCTGCTGTCAAAGAAGGTCAACAAGCAAACTGCGACACTATTTATAATCGTAATGGAATTAACCATATGTGGATTTTGAAGAACTCAAAAGATTTGTTAGATCATTTTAAATCTAGATCATTTTCTGAGGTTCACTCTTTGAAAACGTTCGATTTTTCAACTTTATACACTACCTTGCCACACGAAAAACTAAAATGTCGCCTGAAAAAACTTCTCGAAAAAGCCTTTTCAAACTCTAGGAATTTTGTTGTTTTGGGTTATAATTCTACATTCTTTTCCAAAACATCTTTCAAAGATAAAATGTGTTACACACTGGAACAAGTTTGCAGTATGCTTGATTTCCTCATTGACAACATCTCACCTTCGGAGGAGAGATTTTTCAACAACAAATCGGCATTCCAATGGGCACAAACTGTGCTCCTCTCCTCGCCGATTTGTTTTTATACTCTTACGAGACTGAATTTCTTCAGGGACCCGTAAAGAACAAGAAGATGAAAGAGGCAAGGTCATTTAATCTTACTTTCAGATATATTGATGATGTCCTTTCTGTCAATAACACTTCATTTGGTAGATAAATTCCTTCAATATATCCTCCGGAATTGGAGATTAAAGAGACCACCGAATCAAGTTGCTTTACGTCTTTCTTGGATTTGCACCTAGAATTTGACCCAGGTGGTCATCTCAGTACAAAAATTTACGATAAACGAGACGATTTTAATTTTCAAATTATTAATTTTCCTAATCTACAGAGCAATATACCTACTTCTCCTGCATACGGTGTTTAAATTTAACAACGTATTCGATATGCCAGAGCTTGCACACATTTCACAGATTTTTTATCAGACACCGGTTTCTTCGTGACCGACTTTTGGAACAGGGCTATAAGAAAATACGTCTCGTGCGGTCACTAAAAAAAATATTTCTTCGTTATCAGCCACTAGTACAAAAGTTCAAAATTGAGTTAAAAGATATGATAGGTAATTGTTTTAATTAGTGTTTGACTGGTCTGCTGTACTGAGATGATCACCTCAATATCCCTATTGTGTCTCACAACTATGTTGTGTTCTATGGTCATTACCGGATCCTAAGATCGCAATGGAAGAGGGAGGTTTGGCGCCATAAAACCTGGTTTAACCCACCATTTCGTTTGAAATGCCTGTACCAAGTCAGGACCATTGCGATCCACCAATTCTCCGGTATGACTGATTCGTTTTTGTCATTTTCACTGGACTATGAGATTGATCATTCAAGTTCGGTAGTTTTGTTATTACCTTTATTTGGGTTAGAGTTAAAAATACAATGACAACAAAGACAAAGAGACTTAGAGTTTGAATTAGGGTAATGGTTAAAAAATAGAATTGGAAAGAGAAAGGGTTAGGGTAAGAGATTAGGGTTAGGGTGAGGATAAGTGAAGAGAGCTTAGAGATGGGGTTAGAGAGAAGAGAGTTAGGGTTAGAGAAGAGAGAATTAGGGTTAGGGTTAGAAATAAAATGACAACACTATCAAAGAGAGTTAGAGTAAGAATTGGGGTTAGGGTTTAGGATTAAATAGCTAGGGTTAGGGTTAGGGTTATGTTTTAGGGTTAGGGTTAGAATTACAAACTAGAAAAGCTAGGGCCAGGGTTAGGGTAAGGATTAAAAATAGAACTGCAAAGGGGTAGTATCGGAAGGAAAAGAAACTGGTTTGAACTGGTTAGAAGATATTGGATTATCAAGTACAAAATGATCTCAATGGTATAGTTAGTTCCGCATGATTACACACGACTTATTTGCTGAGATCTGGGGGTGACACGAGTCGCCAACAGATTTAACACAGGGCCTATGGAAAATTAAAAGTATAAAGTGGTCTGGATTCCCGACTTGACAAAGAAAGGGGCTGGGTGTACAAGTTAACACAAAAAAGGAAAAAACACAACTAGAAGAAAAGGGAAGAGGGTAAGGAAACGGCTGTTGCTGCTGCTGCTGCGTACGTGAAGGTGGAGATGAGGGTAAAACGGCTGCTGCTGCTGCTGCAGCGTGAGTGCAAAGGCGGAGAAGAGGGTAAAATGGCTGCTGCTGCGTGAGTGAAAAGGGGAGAAGATGGTAAAATGGCTGCTGCTGCGTAAGTGAAAGGGGGATGAAGGTGTTAAAACGGCTGCTGCTGCTGCTGCTGCTGCTGCTGCTGCTGCTGCTGCTGCTGCTGCTGCTGCTGCTGCTGCTGCTGCTGCAGTGACTTAAATAGTTAAAAGAACCCCACAAAGCAGCAAAAGAGCAAGATTCGCAAGGCAAAAGAGCAAAATGAGCTGCAAAAGAGCAAGATGAGGAAGCATAGGAGCAGAACGAGCAAGACAAAAGAACAAAATGAGCAAAGAAAAGAGCAAGATGAGCAAGGAAAGGAGCAAAAAGAGCAAAGAGTAAGTCACATGATAAAATGCTGAGAGATGATTGGACGATACAATTTTGAAAAGGCAAAATAAATGAACAATTTTGTCAGTGGATCGAATGTATTCAAACAAGACGCACGTAGATATAATGAATCGTCTTATACAGCCCATTGTGTGGGATACTGAAAATGAACTTGTTTGTCGAAAATGTAAGGTGAGGAAGCCGAAAACCAGATTTAACAATATGGAACAAAATGTGCCATGCATAGACTGCCAGCGAATATTTAAAAAATGGCGTAGATTTAAAACATGGAGGCTTGCATACAGTAGAGATAGCTTAGCAGCATTGAGGAATGCATTCTTTGTCCATGCATGGAATAGAAAGAAAGACAATTTAACAAGATCCGATATAATCCGTCCGTGTAATAAGCGCTTTGTTAGCAACATGGTACACTTTTCAGAACTGATAGATAAATTTGCTATGACGGAACAAAAATCATCAGATAGAAACCGGACGCAGAGAAGGAAAAATGTACCATTGCGACGAATGCGGATACACAAGCCAAAAGTTGTTCAATCTACAGAGACACAAAGAACAGAAGCACCAAAGAAAAATTGAGGAACCGGATTGGAAACTGAGGAAGAGGAAGAGGAGGATACGGAATCAGAAAAAAGTGACGACTTGTCTGAAGACGATGAAACTTACCCCGGAAAACAGTTTGATCCGTGGGGTGGCTTTGTTGGACAAGTGATGATCAGCTACAAAGACGAACACGAAAAGAAAGTGGATGAATACACTGAAAAAGGTCACCACGAAAAAGAAGCAATATCAAAGGCTGATTTGCTCCCGCTCTATAAAGAAGCTCTAAAAAATCGCTACGTCAATAATATTATGTGGCAAATGGAAATGGCACGAGATCCACTCCACAAGAAGATCAAACATACGGCAAAACGTATGGGGGACGATGAAGATTATGAGTATGAAGAGTCTTGTAAAAACGCTACTGAGTAGAGAAAGTACTTGCTGGATGAGAAAATAAAACAGTTCAGGCCTGACGAGGAAAGTGAAGAAGACAACGATGAAGAGTGAAACCTATTACTGTGTTCAAAATATAGTATCGAAACTTAAAATCGATTTGTTATCCCTAACGCCCTATAAAAAAGATCAAACCAGTACTTAAAACCTACCCCAAAAAGCCCGGCAAATTCCTTACAAAACGGTATCAAGTACAAGACTTAAAACACAGTAGAAACTAAGAGTTACTTCCCTTAGTTTGACACGAAAGAAAGAATATAAAACTAGAACTCACAAGCTTTACAATGACATATTACACGCTTAGTATACAACAAGAAGAAAAAGGGATCACCTAATGGTCAAGCCCTGACTGACCACTATCGACTCAAACAACTCAGAAATGGCAACTACACCTTGCTACCTTTCCAACGATATAAGACAACCCCACCTTTGATAAGAAATAGGATATGGTCACCTACTGGTCAAGCCTCTAATGACCACTGAAGACCACAAAGAAATTCATCAAAGAGACATTGTCATACTAAAGACAATACAACAAACCCGAAAGGAATCGGTAAAGGAATAACTTAGTTACAAGCCTTTTACCGTACGGTGACTTTGCGGAATTACCTCCCCTTAATTACCGGATGTGGTATTTTTGGTTTTACTGTTCTATGCTCTTCATATTCATACAGTGTTTGGCATTTTCAATATGTTTGGTAGAGCGCCTCTGATGAGTCTTGAATAGACGAAACGCGCGTCAGGCGTAGCAAAATTTATTGTCTGGAACTTTGTTGTCATTTGTATTTCAATCCTCTATACTACTTATGACAAACAAACATCTGAACTCATTAAAGAGACAGAAATCCCATATTTGTCTACGAGTGCACGGTGTCTACCGTAAATTTTCTTGAGTGAAGACAGTAACCGTGGAGCAACATAACCCTGTGTCAGCAATTTCTGTGTCAAACGTGACGCTCTGCCAAGGAAATCGATGTAATTCCCGCAAGCTCTACAGTAACGAATCAACTGTGATAAGAAGAATCCATAAGCAGGAGGGGACGGAATGTTCATACACAAAACGTTGACGATTATAAAGTTGAAGTCATCACGGTTGTCATAGAGCTCTGTTGAGTCTTCCTTGAGAGTACATTAATTTATTTTCTGAAACTTTGTTGTTATTAATATTTCGAGATGTAGATTAAAATATGAAGCCGACTTCCTAGAATCCGTTGTGCTCTTTATCTCAAGTTCCTGGGGATATATGAGATGGAAAAAGTCACCAAAACGAGAATTGTTTAGTAAAATAACTTCATCAATATAACGCAACGTGAGGTTAAAAAAGAGAGATAGTCAACGATCTTTTTTTTTGTCTAGAAGAGATTGTCAGAAGTCTTCTTCATATAAATGTAGAAACAAATCAGCAAGCAAAAGGTTCACAATTAGTGCCCATTGGAATCTCTATTGTTTGCTAAAAGACATCCACAAAACTGAACAAATATGTTGTAGTAATTGAGCATGCCGACTATTAGGTCTTCTGTATATATATTTTTTCTTTTTGTTAGACTCATTATCGACAAAGTAAGTCTTACTGTAATCGACTACCAAATATTTGTACCTTCTTTTTCCATTTTTTTTTAAAGCTATGTTTTATCAACTGTGCCAATCGTTATTTGAGTTGTTCATGTGGAATAGAAGTGTAAAGAGGGGATAAATCGAAAGTTTTGATGCTGTTGCAAGATAAAACTGATTTCGATTTCAGAATCACCAATAGTTCTTTCAAATTCTCCAGGATCCACATTTAATCGACACCATTTCTAGAATAACAACAATTGTAATATTTCTGGAGACCGAATTTTATTGCCGTTAGTATTGAACAGGTCGAAGAATCTACCTTTAAAGGAAAGTATTTACATCAAACTTTTTACCAATGGTTTTAGAGAGAATATAAATAACTACTATCACCAACGCGTGCTTTTTGAGAAATAATTCAACAAAAACTGACTCAATGAACAAATTTTAAAAATGAGTGGTGAAAAAATTTGTTGGTCTATTTGCAGCAATATCAGGTAAAAAGTTACGGTATAAAGGACACCAATTTTTCCCCGAGGAGCATTGACCAGTAGGGAGATTTTAGTGTTATTTTCAACTTTGTTATTGTCCGTTTACCAATGAACCAATTGATATAGAAGTCAAAATTAGGAACATTACATTACTTTATAAGGAGAATTTACGTATGCCAAACAAAATAACGTTTAAAACCAAAACTTTTTGGTATTAACAAAATATGAGCGAGGAAGTTAAAGAAAATATGTTTATGTTGAGAACTTTCGTATAAAAACGTCGAAAAAGTTTTGATATTTTTCCCCATTTGAAAGGTCATATTTTTGAAGAATTTTGATTGATTGATTGATTGATTGATTGATTGATAGGTCAAATTAAATCTAGATTACTCGACCTGTTGAAGTCAACAGAACTTAAAGATGTAAAGTGGTATATTTTGATGACCCTGCATTGAGCGCTGTTTGTATGGATTTTTATGTAATTTGGAAATCCAAAACAGGGATGGAATGTCATCATTGTCAGCACCGACAGAGAGCCCGAAGGAGGAAATGAAAGATTTGTGATTGTCAACAATTCCTCCTTGGAGAGTGTTGTAGCTTTGTATATGGTGGTATTTCTGGTACAACCAACTCCTAATTCAGCTGACAAGCAGTGGCTCTAGTGTTTTTGGACACAAAATTGATGTTATTTGGTGCTTTGTCTGCATGTACAATAATATATTTGTCATGTGAGGAAGACAATATTTCTGCAACATCAGCGTTGTTAAAAATGGATGTTGCTTTAGTGCTAATTGAGCCTTTCGAAGAATTGATTCTTTTCAAAATCAATGACCTCACAGCAAACAATTTCTACTGTGGTTTCATTAATGAGGTATCAGTTTTCGTCGGTGGGCCGATCTACGAAAGTTGGTTTCCCGCGACAAGGATTTTTTTACGTTGCTTTGCATGTTTCAAACTTAATTCACGAATTTATGAAACCACAAACTGGCATTTTTTAAGCAATTCACGAAAATAGGTATTACGAAAATAAATGAATCCACAGTAATTGATTTAGTTTCGATAATTAATTTCGATACTACGTTTGTATACCTATAATTCTTTTACTATATTTTGATTATCTTTGTAAGAACATTTCTCGTCTACAGAGTTCATTAAATAACTTTTTGTGCCCTAGTTTAAGATAGTTCTAAAACAAAGCAAAATCAGTTTAATTGTAACAGATTTGAATAATTTCCTTTGTCAGCAAACACATGTTGTCATGACACATTTGTAGGCGTCCTGTTATTTGTCTGTCGTTTTATATCTTTTCTTCAAACACTCACCTTATGCCAAGATGATAGGAGTTAAGATGTTATTGGTTGTGTTAACCGCAGCAATTCTAATGTCAGCTCTAGGTAAAAAACTTTTATTTTGAGTAGAAAGAGATTTTTCGTATTTCTAAAGTTGCAAATCTTCGTATACAAACTTTTACTAAGACACCTAACTGGTTTGATCTGAAGAGAATTGATATTTTAATGTAATAGGTATCATTGAATTTTGTATTACCTCTTTTGGACTTTAGGACAAATTACAACATTCAAAGCAACTACAGTTAGTGTTTCAAATTATGACACATAAAGTTATGCACGGTCATCAAAAACATGTTACCTAACTTAAACCAGAAATCCCCGAGGGTAATCACAACACTTGTCTGACACGATTTATCATAAAATTTCTAAAATTTTTGTCGCTGAAATTTCGGATTGTTAAATTCAAAATTGATTAAAAAACCAGGTTTCTTTCCTTGTAATGCACATGGTCGAAATCCTTGGTGCTGGATTTGGCTTCATTGTTCGAACGTTTTGGTTTTGAGTACTTTTCGTTTTCAACAATTTTGGAAATTGACCTTCAAATGTTTTGATTTAAATGCTACTGATGAGAGGTTACTCCTTGAAATATTGATATGTGGCGTATCCGGATTGACCGTTTATATCCGCGTTTTAGTATTTGTGATTTTAAAACATAACATAAAATTTATGACAAAAATAAGAAAATTTCGAACTTAATTCACAGTTTCAGCAAAAGGAGCACAGGAATGTCGTGCCGAAGGAGGTAGAGTCAGTAGAGGTCAATGTAAAGCTGGAGAATCTGAAATACCTGTGGAAAACCTATGTCAATGTTGCAAATGTGGTAAAATATACATATCTTTTTATTACAATATAATAGCTTCGCTTCTTTGAATATTCATTGTTTTATTAATTTTACCGTTGCTTTAATTCAATATTTTAATTTTACATTTTTTGAGCCTTTATATTAAATGAACTGCCATTGGTACGTAGTTAAAGCTGCAGTTGGTTCATGAAGTCTTACTGGAAGTCAATCGACCAGTAAAACGTAATGAACTTAATGTAGGTGGCCCAAAAAACTAGTTTAACCCAGCCACATTTTAAATGTACATGTCCTAAGCCAAGATTATTAATCAAAGCATATGTTTGTATTGTCCAATTTATGTTAAATGTTTTTTTGTCAAGAAGAGGGTCTTTCATTGGACTTTAGGATTGGGCTTGAATCATAAGTAGTTAATTTTCGATCCAGGGCCAATTAAAAAAAACAGCGATCAGCGACCACTGATCTCATTGAAGGCTGCTGGCTGTTTTCCATTGTGGATTTTTCAAAATTATTTTTTATGTTGTAAATTGTGTCTCGTACACTTATTCAACACCTCATTATCTTCTACTACTCCACCTAACTTATACTACAACACTGCTTGATGGTTCTTGCTTGTTCTCTGTTGTATCATGACCTGTTTTGCAGATCCTTCCAAAATATTTAGCTGAACTTTAGGAACTTAAACCCTTGAATATTTGACAGTATCACTTTTATTTGTATTTATAAGTTTTTTTGTGAAGCGATTATATTTTGATATATCATATGAGCGAATTTGATTCTTACAAATAACTAATTCTACATTATATAGAAAGTGTTCAAAATAAAACCGTTACAGTAACTCAATTTAGATTTGACCATTTTTACTTGTAATCAGTCTCCTATTGTACTTAACCATTTACGGTATTGCTTGATTGTCAATTAAATATACTCTCAAAAAAGAAACTTCACATATCAAAAATTTGTAATTATATCACATAAAAAAGTTGTGTTTTCTATCATCATTTGTTGCAATATGAATACGAATTTAGACTTGTTTCACTACTTCTTTAATTGCTAAAATTATAATAAATTATAATAAACTGGCATGTCAATAACAATTATGTCAATCAGTTTGTTTGCAAGACATTACCCAAACAGCTCTCCACAATTTCAAAAGAATGTTGCAAACAAGATTTTAATAGTCAGATTTCAATCACGCACAATTGTGCACTATCTTTTCTGGATGTTCGATTGTGCAACTATGCGTTGGTGCATGCTTACATCAAATCTGTGCAAGAAATTGCCCGATTTTCCATAAGATCAGAATTTGCAGAAGGTTTTTAAAAGCATCACTGTCTTGAGTTATACGTTCGTTATGCTATTGGTAATGCTTCATAGGTACCCATTTGACTCTTGATGCACTACACTCTTCATTTTTTTAGAATGGGTCTAGAATCCCTGAACATTCCCTTTCACACTGTTTGTCATTTGTTGGAATGTTTTGCGGGACATTTCTTTGTGAAACGTTGGTATTTTTGACCACGACAATGTTTTGGTGCTGATTTTGTCAATTGAAGAAAAATTAAAGGAGAATTCTTTTGTTCAAAACTATTTCAATTGATGTGCAGTTAACGGGGGAATTTCACACCTTCTGTTGAGCCTCAAAACCACTAAAGGTAGAATTGCTCGTTAACATAATGATGGTATCACAAAAAATACTATTTACGCATATTTTTTAACAAAATATTACTGTTCCAATCATTGGTCAACAGAATTACTGGATTGTAACTTAGATCATCAATTTGAATTATTCTTTTCAAATCTGGATATGCACAAGCGCTAAGGCCATCCGATATTCTTAAAATTAGAGTATTGGAGCGAAAGCTTCAATATGTTTAAAAATTGGAGCTAAAAGACCGTGTGAAGGCTTTTTAGAAATCAGGGAGAGCACGAATTACGTCGTAATGCAAGCTATTAGTCGGCCTAACGCCTTTGTTAGTTGGTACATGTGATATTTGTTTATGTCACATGAAAGATTAATCATTGTACAATGACCATACAACATTTCACATTCGTAAAACAATTTTTAGTTGAAATTCAATAGCTTTCATTCAATGGTATTTAGAATATCTTTGTATGTTACGTTTCTTTTTTAGAAAGCATATAAAATTATTAATACCCTGTTTTGTATACTATTTAATTTCCATTTTTTACTGTACGTTTCTTAATTTTACATATATTTCAGAATGTGACTGTAAGGAGGAATGTGACCCACTTACTGAACAGGAATCAGAATCTGGGAACTGTTGTCGAGGAAATAAAAACAAGTGCTGTGTACCATGCGACAGTCAGTAAAGCTATCCATAATGAATTAATAATTATATGTCAAAGTTGAATCATAAGTGTTTTATATGATATTGATAAAATGAAACAAGAAACTAAATAATATATGCATAATATAAATGATAACAAAGTTCCAGACAATAAATTTTGCTACGCCTGACGCGCGTTTCGTCTATTCAAGACTCATCAGAGGCGCTCTACCAATAATATTGAAAATGCCAAACACTGTATGAATATGAAGAGCATAGAACAGTAAAACCAAAAATACCAAACTGGGGAACCAAATTATTACTAAGATATTCAACCTATGTCTGGGGTAGGAAGAACCTTAGGGTTTAGACAATTTTGAAATTTAAACGGATAATTTAAAGCTTTGATGTTTTCTCCAACTCAAAAGTGTTGGTGCCGGAGCGGGCTAACCTCGGGGAATTTAAAATCCACCAGCAGTGCTAACCTTCACGTGTGTTCGAAATACAAATGACAACAAAGTTCCAGACAATAAATTTTGCTACGCCTGACGCGCGTTTCGTCTATTCAAGACTCATCAGAGGCGCTCTACCAAAAATATTGAAAATGCCAAACACTGTATGAATAGGAAGAGCATAGAGCAGTATAACCAAAAATACCAAACTGGGGAACCAAATTATTACTAAGATATTCAACCTATGTCTGGGTTAGGAAGAACCTTAGGGTTCAGACAATTTTGAAATTTAGACGGATAATTTAAAGCTTTGATGATTTCTCCAACTCAAAAGTGTTGGTGCCGGAGCGGGCTAACCTCGGGGAATTTAAACTCCACCAGCAGTGCTAACCTTCACGTGTGTTCGAAATACAAATGACAACAAAGTTCCAGACAATAAATTTTGCTACGCCTGACGCGCGTTTCGTCTATTCAAGACTCATCAGAGGCGTTCTACCAAAAATAGTGAAAATGCCAAACATAGTATGAATAGGAAGAGCATAGAACAGTATAACCAAAAATACCAAACTGGGGAACCAAATTATTACTAAGATATTCAACCTATGTCTGGGTTAGGAAGAACCTTAGGGTTTAGACAATTTTGAAATTTAGACGGATCATTTAAAGCTTTGATGTTTTCTCCAACTCAAAAGTGTTGGTGCCGGAGCGGGCCAACCTCGGGGAATTTAAACTCCACCAGCAGTGCTAACCTTCACGTGTGTTCGAAATACAAATGACAACAAAGTTCCAGACAATAAATTTTGCTACGCCTGACGCGCGTTTCGTCTATTCAAGACTCTTCAGAGGCGCTCTATCAAAAATATTATTGAAAATGCCAAACACTGTATGAATATGAAGAGCATAGAACAGTATAACCAAAAATACCAAACTGGGGAACCAAATTATTACTAAGATATTCAACCTATGTCTGGGGTAGGAAGAACCTTAGGGTTTAGACAATTTTGAAATTTAAACGGATAATTTAAAGCTTTGATGTTTTCTCCAACTCAAAAGTGTTGGTGCCGGAGCGGGCTAACCTCGGGGAATTTAAAATCCACCAGCAGTGCTAACGTTCACGTGTGTTCGAAATACAAATGACAACAAAGTTCCAGACAATAAATTTTGCTACGCCTGACGCGCGTTTCGTCTATTCAAGACTCATCAGAGGCGCTCTACCAAAAATATTGAAAATGCCAAACACTGTATGAATAGGAAGAGCATAGAGCAGTATAACCAAAAATACCAAACTGGGGAACCAAATTATTACTAAGATATTCAACCTATGTCTGGGTTAGGAAGAACCTTAGGGTTTAGACAATTTTGAAATTTAGACGGATAATTTAAAGCTTTGATGATTTCTCCAACTCAAAAGTGTTGGTGCCGGAGCGGGCTAACCTCGGGGAATTTAAACTCCACCAGCAGTGCTAACCTTCACGTGTGTTCGAAATACAAATGACAACAAAGTTCCAGACAATAAATTTTGCTACGCCTGACGCGCGTTTCGTCTATTCAAGACTCATCAGAGGCGCTCTACCAAAAATATTATTGAAAATGCCAAACACTGTATGAATATGAAGAGCATAGAACAGTATAACCAAAAATACCAACCTGGGGAACCAAATTATTACTAAGATATTCAACCTATGTCTGGGGTAGGAAGAACCTTAGGGTTTAGACAATTTTGAAATTTAAACGGATAATTTAAAGCTTTGATGTTTTCTCCAACTCAAAAGTGTTGGTGCCGGAGCGGGCTAACCTCGGGGAATTTAAAATCCACCAGCAGTGCTAACCTTCACGTGTGTTCGAAATACAAATGACAACAAAGTTCCAGACAATAAATTTTGCTACGCCTGACGCGCGTTTCGTCTATTCAAGACTCATCAGAGGCGCTCTACCAAAAATATTGAAAATACCAAACACTGTATGAATAGGAAGAGCATAGAGCAGTATAACCAAAAATACCAAACTGGGGAACCAAATTATTACTAAGATATTCAACCTATGTCTGGGTTAGGAAGAACCTTAGGGTTTAGACAATTTTGAAATTTAGACGGATAATTTAAAGCTTTGATGATTTCTCCAACTCAAAAGTGTTGGTGCCGGAGCGGGCTAACCTCGGGGAATTTAAACTTCACCAGCAGTGCTAACCTTCACGTGTGTTCAAAATACAAATGACAACAAAGTTCCAGACAATAAATTTTGCTACGCCTGACGCGCGTTTCGTCTATTCAAGACTCATCAGAGGCGCTCTACCAATAATATTGAAAATGCCAAACACTGTATGAATATGAAGAGCATAGAGCAGTATAACCAAAAATACCAAACTGGGGAACCAAATTATTACTAAGATATTCAACCTATGTCTGGGGTAGGAAGAACCTTAGGGTTTAGACAATTTTGAAATTTAGACGGATAATTTAAAGCTTTGATGTTTTCTCCAACTCAAAAGTGTTGGTGCCGGAGCGGGCTAACCTCGGGGAATTTAAAATCCACCAGCAGTGCTAACCTTCACGTGTGTTCGAAATACAAATGACAACAAAGTTCCAGACAATAAATTTTGCTACGCCTGACGCGCGTTTCGTCTATTCAAGACTCATCAGAGGCGCTCTACCAAAAATATTGAAAATGCCAAACACTGTATGAATATGAAGAGCATAGAACAGTATTACCAAAAATACCAAACTGGGGAACCAAATTATTACTAAGATATTCAACCTATGTCTGAGGTAGGAAGAACCTTAGGTTTTATCTGAATGAATGTTGGTCAGTAAGGATTATAACCAATGGGATATATATTTTCTTCTCTTTTTGCTGATTTATGCCAACATGTTTTAGTATACGTGCTTTATTATAAACTCATATGAGAATTCAACAATACCTTACCTTATTTTTTCCTATCTTTAGAATCGGATGATTGCAGAGCGTCGTTTGGGTCCTGTCAAGATGGAAGCTGTCCCTCTGGGGACGATCCTATCACTGGTAAAAGTTGTTGTGGGGGCCAAGTTTGTTGTCCTCTGTGTATTGGTAGGTTAAACTAAGCAAGCTAAGCACAGTATTCTGAGATACATCGAAAAGTCATAAATAAATACAATTACAGAGAAACAAGGGTATAAAAATGGAACAATCGAGTGTGATCAGTCCGAACTGGCAAATGCAAAATCGGTAAACAAAAAAAACCATGAAAACACAAACTAAAAAGATATAAAGATAACATATAACAACCAGACGAAAATCAACAACGTGAGCTCAACTCGAACTGCTCACGATCGGTTTGGTGTTGGTTAAATCCGTTAAATGATGACAATACTAATTCAAAATGTCAAACAAACATCTGTGCTCATATAAGAGATAACATCCCGTATTTGTCTACAAACACCTGATCTCTTCTGATCTCTTCCATGAAATTTCGTGAGTCATGACAACAACTGTAAGCAACAAACCCTGTGTAAGCAATTTGTATGTCGAACTCAATGTTCTAGCAAGTAAATAAATCAAAAATGCTGTTATTCTTTGCTTAATTGTGAAGGTTGTTTGTAGTGAGCAATCTGCTTTTGTTATTGTTATCTCTGTAAAATTCAAGTTTATGTCCTCACGTAAAATACTATTATAAGAACAAAAAAAATGAAAAATATAAAAAAACGCTTTCATTCATATTGGAAGTATATACAAGTATGGCTTTTGTTTGTAAAGTACTTTGGTTTCATAATTATGTTTAGGGTATAAATTTTCCTGGTTTTTGTCTCGCCTGCGACGAATGTCGCAAAAGGCGAGACTTAGGTATGGTGATTCCGGCGACGGCGGCGGCGGCGACGGCGGCGGCGGCGGCGGCGGCGGCGTCCACAATTGGTTAAAGTTTTTGCTTAAGTCTGTTTTGTGTGAACTTATTATGTTACACCATTGATATTTGGTATGCAGATGCATCAGCATCAGTACAGATCAGTTTTAAAAGGATTTCACCTGTATGCTCCTGCAGTCACGGTCTACTGACTTTGAAATTTTATACTGATTTGGCTGAGGTTAACCTTTTTTCTTAAGTCTGTTTAACATGAAGCAGTTATGTTACACCATTGATATTTGGTATGCAGTTGCATCAGCATCAGTACAGATCAGTTTTAAGAGGATTTCACCTGTATGCTCCTGCAGTCACGGTCTACTGACTTTGAAATTTTACACTGATTTGGCCGAGGTTAACCTTTTTTCTTAAGTCTGTTTAACATGAAGCAGTTATGTTACACCATTGATATTTGGTATGCAGTTGCATCAGCATCAGTACAGATCAGTTTTTAAAGGATTTCACCTGTGTGCTCCTGCAGTCACGGTCTACTGACTTTGAAATTTTACACTGATTTGGCCGAGGTTAACCTTTTTTCTTAAGTCTGTTTAACATGAAGCAGTTATGTTACACCATTGATATTTGGTATGCAGTTGCATCAGCATCAGTACAGGTTAGTTTTTAAAGGATTTCACCTGTATGATCCTGCAGTCACGGTCTACTGACTTTGAGATTTTACACTTTTTTACTTTTTACTTATGTACTAAAGGAGGATTTTTACTTCATTTTATACTGTGTCCAGTTGCGACAGGCGAGACATGTCTCTGTGTTAACAGTTTATTGTTGGTAACTGTCGACTACGTAAATTGCAATCCAATTGCAATTGTTTATAACATTGATTTCTAAAGAAACATGAACAAATCACGAAATAAGTATTCAACGAAATGCCTTTTACTTGTTTTTTTTTTCATTGGAGCGGGGTAAAACACGCAAATTGGCACACACGGAAATTAGTGAACAAACAATTGTTATAAATCCATATATTAACCTAGTTGTCCTATCATATGTTCCTGTTGAACATCCATTCAACGAACAAATAAGGTTGTATGCTTACAGTGGAATAATCTATGAACGCACTAGTATAACTGTATGCTTACCGTGGGTTCTTCTTAAAACGCCCTAGTAGAGTTGTAAGCTTTATGTAGAACAATCTTTAAAAATCACCATATCTAAACTTTAAGGATTGTAGACTTTTTTAAAACAATCTTTGAAAGCACCTGTAGGTTTGTTAGCTTGCTGTGGAACAATCTTTAAACGCGCTTGTAGAGTCGCAGGCGTACTTTGTAACGGTTTTTTTAAGCACAAGAAGGGTTGTAGGCCTCCTATGGATCAATCTTAAAGAACATATATAGGTTTAAAGGCTTCCTGTGAAACAACCTTTGATCACTGGAGTAGGGTTGAAGGCTTCCTGTGGAACGCACTTGTAGGGTCGCAGACCTTCTTTGTTACATTTCTTTAAGATGCACTAGTAGGGTTGCAAGCTTCCTGTGGAAAACCAATGAACGAACAAGTAGGGTTGTGGGCTTAATAATGAACATCCTTTAAACGCACTGGCGAGGCTATATACTTATTTTGGAGCATTATTGTACTGCAATGAAGAGTGATGTTGCTTGCTTTCTGTGGACCATCCTTCAAACACATAAATAGGGCTGTAGCCTTTCTTTGAAATATCTTTTAAAGCACTAGTGTAGGTGTTGTCTTTCTGTGTAATATCCTTAAGTAGGGTTACAGGAGTACAGTGGAATATCCTTTTAAAGAACAAGTAGGATTGTAGTCCTACTGTGCAACAATCTTTAAATGCAATAGTTGGGGTGAAGGCCTCAAGTGGAGCCTCCGTAAAACGCAGTTGGCTTCCTGTTGGGCATCTTTTCAAAGCCTTTTAGGGGCTGTACGCATCCTTGTAACATTATTTAAAAACGCTAGAAGAGAGTAAAGTTTCCGTTGAACATACTTTAAAAGCACTAGTGGGGGCGTAGAGTTCATCTTCAAACGCACTAGTTGAGTCTTACTTCCCTAAATTAACATATCTACACTGAAAATCTTTAATTGCATAGATATTACAGACACTCTCTTAATTAGCTGATACTTGTTTTAAACTAATACTCTTAAGTTCACAATGCATTTTCAGCTGATGCTAACTGCAACTGTATCACGCTAGGGCCAGGCGAAAACTGCGGGGAGGGTTATATTGAAAACCCGTCTGGATCGTGTTGTGATTCGACGAAAACATGCTGTCAACCATGTCTAGGTGAGATCAATAAGACAATGTTTCTAAAATGAGTCCTTATATCCACAGACTTTAAAATAAAAACTTGTCAATCTTGTCTTTCCTCGTCTCAATAATGATTTCCGAAAAATCACATATATAACAAAATTCTGATGTAGTTAAAACATGTTAGCCAAAAAAGATAAATATACGCTCATTTCACCCCTAATAGAGACATAAGAGATAAAGTCTAATTTGAATTACAAATCGGGCATCTTTTGTCTTTTCTGTTAATTTACAAATGCCAAAATATCTTTAATACCTTATAATATGTTATGTTAAAGTTGTAACAGTCATACACCATAAGACTATATTCACTGACAAAACTCGTTAAATCAGTTTTACCAATCGTAATTTTTTGTTCATACGATTAACGAACCAATAATTATAGTATCTTACTTAAAAAATAAAAAAAAACACTTTCATTCATATTGGAAATATATACAAAAATACTAATGACAACAAAGTTCCAGACAATAAATTTTGCTGCGCCTGACGCGCGTTTTGTCTATTAAAGACTCAACAGAGGCGTCCTACCAAAAATATTGAAAATGCCAAACACTATATGAATATGAAGAGCATAAAACAGTAAAAACTAAAAATACCAAACTGGGGAACCAAATTATTACTAAGATAATCAACCTATGTCTGGGGTAGGAAGAACCTTAGGGTTTAAACAATTTTGAAATTTAGACGGATAATTTAAAACTTTGATGTTTTCTCCAACTCAAAAGTGTTGGTGCCGGAGCGGGCTAACCTCGGGGAATTAAAACTCCACCAGCAGTGCTAACCTTCACGTGTGTTCGAAATACTTATGACAACCAAAGTTCCAGACAATAAATTTTGCTACGCCTGACGCGCGTTTCGTCTATTCAAGACTCATCAGAGGCGCCCTAGCAAAAATATTGAAAATGCCAACCACTATATGAATATGAAGAGCACAGAACAGTAAAAACCAAAAATATCAAACTGGGGAACCAAATTATTACTAAGATAATCAAGTATGCCTTTTGTTTGTAAAGTACTTTGGTTTCATACTTATGTTTAGGGTACCAATTTTCCTGGTTTTTGTTGGTAACTGTCGACTACGTAAATTACAATCCAAGATAGCTAAAGCAACATAAACAAATCACGAAATTCAACGAAATGATTTTTATTTGTTTTTTTTTTTCATTGGAGCGGGGTAAAACACGCAAATTGGCACACACTGAAATAAGTGAACAAACAATCGTTATAAATCCATATATAAACCTAATTGTCCTATTAAGGGCATACGATACAATAGAGATCCCCGTTGATTTTTTCGTGAAAATTGGTGTATTTGTTATTTATTATATGTAGATTCCGAATCCAAAAAGAAAATCATACCTTCATGACTTAGTTTTTGAGTAAAATGCAGATGAAAAAACGACATATTAAAGGATTTGTAATATATTGGGTATGTAGATGACCATTTTTGAATTCCTGTTACTCCGGTATCAGATCAGATATTTTAACTCTGTTTTTTGTGCTGTATCCATCTATTTTATCTCTATTACATGGTATCATAATTCTATTTCATAATATGATTTTCTATCGTTTAATACTAGTTTTACATAAATTCTTGAGAATATGAACTATTTTTAATGGAGAAAAAGAGGAAGTAAATAAAAATTGACCGTTGATTTTTTCCCAAGATTCTAGATTAATGTACTTTTAAGGTGTATTTTTTATATCTTTTAAAAAAAATAGGGGGTTCATGTGCTTGATTTTGAGTTAATTGCAAAATAGCGTCATAAAAATTAGCATTTTAATGAAATGGCGCCAAAGTAACGTTGCGTTGGATATTGCCGGGAAATCGTTACAAAACATTCCCGTGCTTTAAACAAGTGCGTGAAAAATATAAATGGTTGCGTCTTTCCCGGTGGTTATTCATTCTTTATTATTATTGTATGATTTTGTTGTTGTTTTTTTGGGGGGATGAGGGTTGTTTTATTGCTATACAGGAGTAAATAACACGCGATGCTACAAATGTTCTTCTAGTTTATTTCATGAAATAAGATAGACCAGATTATTTCTTAGTCAAGGATTTTGTTTCAGCAAAAAGTCACGTCGTGCCTTTTATTATGTACATAGGTATGTCGAATCCTTTAACAAAGATTTTTATTTTCCTTTTAAAGCGACGTTCCATTAATATTCATTGGATGTTACTCTCGCTTTTTTGTTGTTGAAAATAAATGTGTGTGTTCTTTTCAATGCCATACATGTATGTCCGAGAATAACCTTCCTGGTCTTTGATACAATTATTGACATACATTGTGCATAAAAAACTTGTTTATTTCTAAATTTTCCTTATGATCTTTTGACTTTCTTTCTGGTAAAGACTTGGGTAGCGAACAGTTTAGTCAAACTCAAGCACTGCTTATTCTTAAATCACCATATGGTCCACTGTGATTGACCTTTCTCCGTAAAAAGAGAGAAAAAAAGAAAGGCTTTTGTGGTTTTTTTTTTTAATTTTTCGAAGATGTGGGGTCGTCAGGCGTTAATGCGGAAAACCTGACCGCTAACCAGTGGTGCACCGTGTTGGGAAAAAATGTCACCTTCCTCGCACGTTAAAGAACCCTGCTGTAGGTCTCGGTATAAGAGTAGGACCCGTAGGATCCTCATGCAGGAGGCTAAATTTCCCGTCCCTACCCATCACTCCTTTTTCCAGTGGCAGTGAAAACCCTCCTACCCGATTGGCCTTGTGTCTCCATTTCCTCCACTTCGTCATCATTTCATGTTTATTGTATCACCACTTTCATGTTCATATCCCGGATATAGCCGAATCGTGCTGCTTGGGAGTAAAGCAATAATTAACTAACTAACTAACCATTGCGTTGGACATTTCTACGGACAAAAACCCCAGAGTTTTCAGTTTTATTTGATTTATTGGCGCATCCTTGTTTTCATTGTGTTGAGTTGAATGTTTATTTATTTTAATTTATTTTGTATTGTTTTAGGAAGGTGTTTGGTACTTCGAGTTTCGAATACCTGTTTGTCTTTTCAAAGTCGTACCAATTAAAACCCCTACATTGAATATAATAACTGTTTCCGTATACTAGTATTTACTCGCTCACTGTACGCACAGAACACGGATTTCGAATTTACCATATATATTTTTTTATTTTCTACAGAATACTGCAAAGGATCGTCAAACAGCATCAACTCAAAAGAAACATGAAAAAAATATTCACTTCTTGAAAATTCTAACTTTTTATCATCATTGTGATAAAAATAGGTCAAGAAGGCTCAGGTTGTGTTAACAAGTAATTAAGTTAGAAAACAGGATGTAAATGAGCGATAGATCTGACGTTGAAACCCATGATATATTGAACCACCTGCTGATCATGCATTCTTTATTTAAGATGCTTATTATATAAATTAGGCATTTTTTTCTTATTGACCTATCGGCACAGTTCCCGGCCGACACTCACTATGCTATGCCACCCGTTTAATTACACAACTGCAACCCGGCAAATATAT
Source organism: Arcuatula senhousia (assembly GCA_963971305.1). NCBI lineage: Eukaryota > Metazoa > Mollusca > Bivalvia > Mytilida > Mytilidae > Arcuatula > Arcuatula senhousia. The sequence goes on along the minus strand of OZ020312.1, from coordinate 51,518,657 downwards.
TAGCAAAATCAAGACAAACCCGGACTTTATTTGCAAAATTTATTGCATCATACTGGTATACCCTTACAAGAATCAAAATATATTTTTTCCCCATTAGATATCGCAAGTTTTGTTGGTACTCAAGACCAACTTGTAATAAAGGGCGGATATAGGGTAACTTCTAAATCAGTAAATTCGTTCTTTCTTTCCAATGGCGGGTCCAGAGAGGGTTCTGGGGGTTGGAACGTACACTTTTCTTGGAATTTTGTTGTAATTTCCGTGCAGATTTTAGGCAAAATTGACCTGGAAACCCCCTTTTGTCTTCAATAGACAATACGCGGAACTAAACCCCTTTCAAAAATTTATGAATCCGCCCATGTTTCCATATTCAGTAACTTAAAGCTAGGGACTACAACTGCTACACTTCCATGAGCTACCCATGTCAATACTAGTTCTGTCTTTCTTACAAATTGTTAAATCTTCATGTATTCGATACATTTACGAACATCTGTCTTCACAAACCAGTATGGTTTTGAAAAACTGGAGGACAGGAGCGTCGCCGTGGTTTGAAATAAAGTTCCCCGTATGAACATCAAAGAGTAGCTCAAAGAGGACAGATGCAAAATCAGTAATTGCGTTTTTGGTTTGACTTTATCTTCCGATTACTCGGTTTGCACTTCATCATTATTGTCTTTTATTTATTTTTTATTTAGAACCAGAAGTTTTCTGATCAAATTGGTCTTCTTATGTCGCCATCTCGATGGACAAGCATGCCTGCATTATTCAAGGTGCGTTCAAATTTAATTTTTACGTAACCTAATCTTCTATGACGTTGACTATGATTTGCGCGAACAATGTCGTTGAAAAATGCCGTTACCGCTATTTGTCGGGTTGAATTACGCGACGTCGGGAAAACAAGGCATAACCTTTACAACGTAATTATCTGCCCTTGCTACTGTATCGTATTCCCTTAAATGTTCCTGTTGAACATCCATTCGACGAACAAATAGGGTTGTATGCTTACAGTGGAACAATCTATGAACGCATTAGTAGAACTGTAGGCTTGCCGTGGAACTTTCTTAAAACCCCTAGTAGGGTTGTTAGCTTGATGTGGAACAATCTTTAAACGCACTTGTAAGGTTGTACGCCCCCTGTGGAACCATATCTTAACTTTAAGGATTGGATTTAAGGATTCTTTCGTTTTTAATATACTTTTTTTAAAATAATCTTTGAATGTAAGCTCTCTGTGGAACAATATTCAAACGCGCTTGTAGAGTCGCAGGCGTACTTTGTAACGTTTTTAAAAGCACAAGTAGGGTTGTAGGCCTCCTATGGATCAATCTTAAAAGGCATTAATAGGTTAAAAGGTGTGACACAACCTTTGATTACTGAAGTAGGGTTGAAGGCATCCTGTGGAACGCACTTGTAGGATCGCAGACCTTCTTTGTAACATTTTCATAAGCACTATTAAGTTAGTAGGCTTTCACGTGAAACTTTCTTTAGATGCACTTGTAGGGTTGCATGATTCCTGTGGAAAACCAATGAAAGAACAAGTAGGGTTGTGGGCTTAATAATGAACATCCTTTAAAGGCACTAGTGAGGTTGTTGACTTATTTTGGAGCATTTTTGTACTGCAATGAAGAGTGAAGTTGCTTGCTTTCTGTGGAACATCCTTCAAACACATAAATAGGGCTGTAGCCTTTCTGTGAAACATCCTTTTGCGCACAAGTGTAGGTGTTGTCTTTCTGTGGAATATCCTTCAGTAGGATTACAGGTGTACAGTGAAATATCCTTTAAAAGAAAAAGTAGGATTGTAGGCCTACTGTGCAACAATCTTTAAACGCAATAGATGACCTTAAGTGGAGACTCCGTAAAACGCAGTAGGCTTCCTGTTTGGGCATCTTTTCAAAGCCTTTGTGGGGCTGTACGCATCCTTGTATTTTAAACATCATTTTAACAAGCTAGAAGAGAGTAAAGTTTCCGTGGAACATACTTTAAAAGCACTAGTGGGGGCGTAGAGTTCTTGTGAAACATCTTCAAACGCACTAGTTGAGTCCTATGCTTACTTCCCTGAAACCAACATATGTACACTGAAATCTTTAATTGCATAGGTATTACAGACACTCTCTTAATTAGCTGATATTTGTTTTAAACTAATACTCTTAAGTTCACAATGCATTTTCAGCTGATGCTAACTGCAACTGTATCGCGCTAGGGCCAGGCGAAAACTGCGGGGAGGGTTATATTGAAAACCCGTCTGGATCGTGTTGTGATTCGACGAAAACATGCTGTCAACCATGTCTAGGTGAGATCAATAAGACAATGTTTCTAAAATGAGTCCTTATATCCACAGACTTTAAAATAAAAACTTGTCAATCTTGTCTTTCCTCGTCTCAATAATGATTTCCGAAAAATCACATATATAACAAAATTCTGATGTAGTTAAAACATGTTAGCCAAAAAAGATAAATATGCGCTCATTTCACCCCTAATAGAGACATAAGAGATAAAGTCTAATTTGAATAACAAATCGGGCATCTTTTGTCTTTTCTGTTGATTTACAGAACCCAATTTATCTTTAGTACCTTATAATATGTTATGTTATAGTTGTAACAGTCATACACCATCAGACTATATTCACTGACAAAACTCGTTAAATCAGTTTTACCAATCGTAATTTTTTGTTCATACGATTAACGAACCAATAATAATAATATCTTACTTAAAAAATAAAAAAAAAACACTTTCATTCATATTGGAAATATATACAAAAATACTAATGACAACAAAGTTCCAGACAATAAATTTTGCTGCGCCTGACGCGCGTTTTGTCTATTAAAGACTCAACACAGGCGCCCTACCAAAAATATTGAAAATGCCAAACACTATATGAATATGAAGAGCATAAAACAGTAAAAACTAAAAATACCAAACTGGGGAACCAAATTATTACTAAGATAATCAACCTATGTCTGGGGTAGGAAGAACCTTAGGGTTTAAACAATTTTGAAATTTAGACGGATTATTTAAAACTTTGATGTTTTCTCCAACTCAAAAGTGTTGGTACCGGAGCGGGCTAACCTCGGGGAATTAAAACTCCACCAGCAGTGCTAACCTTCACGTGTGTTCGAAATACTTATGACAACCAAAGTTCCAGACAATAAATTTTGCTACGCCTGACGCGCGTTTCGTCTATTCAAGACTCATCAGAGGCGCCCTAGCAAAAATATTGAAAATGCCAACCCCTATATGAATATGAAGAGCATAGAACAGTAAAAACCAAAAATACCAAACTGGGGAACCAAATTATTACTAAGATAATCAAGTATGCCTTTTGTTTGTAAAGTACTTTGGTTTCATAATTATGTTTAGGGTACCAATTTTCTTGGTTTTTGTTGGTAACTGTCGACTACGTAAATTACAATCCAAGATAGCCAAGCAACATAAACAAATCACGAAATTCAACGAAATGATTTTTATTTGTTTTTTTTTTCATTGGAGCGGGGTAAAACATGCAAATTGACACACACTGAAATAAGTGAACAAACAATCGTTATAAATCCATATATAAACCTAATTGTCCTTTTAAATGTTCCTGTTGAACATCCATTCAACGAACAAATAGGGTTGTATGCTTACAGTGGAACAATCTATGAACGCATTAGTAGAACTGTAGGCTTGCCGTGGAACTTTCTTAAAACCCCTAGTAGGGTTGTTAGCTTGATGTGGAACAATCTTTATACGCACTTGTAGGGTTGTACGCACCAGTGGAACCTTATCTAAACTTTAAGGATTGTATATTTTTTTAAAAATAATCTTTGAATGTAAGCTCTCTGTGGAACAATATTCAAACGCGCTTGTAGAGTCGCTGGCGTACTTTGTAACGTTTTTAAAAGCACAAGTACGGTTGTAGGCCTCCTATGGATCAATCTTAAAAGGCATTTATAGGTTTAAAGGTGTGACACAACCTTTGATTACTGAAGTAGGGTTGAAGGCATCCTGTGGAACGCACTTGTAGGGTCGCAGACCTTCTTTGTAACATTTTCATAAGCACTATTAAGTTAGTAGGCTTTCACGTGAAACTTTCTTTAGATGCACTTGTAGGGTTGCATGATTCCTGTGGAAAACCAATGAAAGAACAAGTAGGGTTGTGGGCTTAATAATGAACATCCTTTAAAGGCACTAGTGAGGTTGTTGACTTATTTTGGAGCATTTTTGTACTGCAATGAAGAGTGAAGTTGCTTGCTTTCTGTGGAACATCCTTCAAACACATAAATAGGGCTGTAGCCTTTCTGTGAAACATCCTTTAACGCACTAGTGTAGGCGTTTTATTTCTAAGGAATATCCTTAAGTAGGATTACAGGTGTACAGTGAAATATCCTTTAAAAGAAAAAGTAGGATTGTAGGCCTACTGTGCAACAATCTTTAAAAGCAATAGTTGGGGCGATGGCCTTAAGTTGAGACTCCGTAAAACGCAGTAGGCTTCCTGTTGGACATCTTTTCAAAGCCTTTGTGGGGCTGTACGCATCCTTGTAGCATAATTTTAACACGCTAGAAGAGAGTAAAGTTTCCGTTGAACATACTTTATAAGCACTAGTGGGGGTATAGAGTTCTTGTGAAACATCTTCAAACGCACTAGCTGAGTCCTATGCTTACTTCCCTGAAACCAACATATGTACACTGAAATCTTTAATTGCATAGGTATAACAAACACTCTCTTAATTAGCTGATACTTGTTTTAAACTAACACTTTTAAGTGCCTATGCCTTTTCAGCTGATGCTTACTGCAACTGTATCACGCTAGGGCCAGGCGAAAACTGCGGGGAGCGCAATATTGAAAACCCGTCTGGATCGTGTTGTGATTCGACGAAAACATGCTGTCAACCATGTCTAGGTGAGATCAATAAGACAATGTTTCTAAAATGAGTCCTTATATCCACAGACTTTAAAATAAAAACTTGTCAATCTTGTCTTTCCTCGTCTCAATAATGATTTCCGAAAAATCACATATATAACAAAATTCTGATGTAGTTAGAACATGTTAGCCACAAAAGATAAAGATGCACACATTTCAGCCCTGATAGAGACATAAGAGATAAAGTCTAATTTGAATTACAAATCGGGCATCTTTTGTCTTTTTTTTAATTTACAGAAGCCAAAATATCTTTAATACCTTATAATATATTATGTTAAAGTTGTAACAGTCATACACTATAAGACTATATTTACTGACAAAACTCGTTAAATCAGTTTTACCAATCGTAATTTTTTGTTCATACGATTATCGTAATTTTTTGTTCATACGATTAACGAACCAATAATAATAATATATTAAACATATTGTTCTGTAGCAACCGCCGTTTGCGAGTCTGATTATGGGTTCTGTAAACCTGCTGATGAAGGCTGTAACAGCGATGAGATACTGATTGGAGGCTGCTGTGACGAAAAGATATGTTGTTATCTCGCTTAGAAGACATTAAAATTGTCTAATTCAAAGTGAAATAAAACAAAATTACAAAATAAAATTTTCTTATTCTGTCTCTTGTTTTACCTTATCATTGTGGAGGCTGGTGCGATGATTGTTTTTGCAGTTTATTGTTTGATTGTTGCATGTTTAAGTTATCATAAAAACAAAAGTAACCAAGAAATAACAAAATGATATAAAACATGCATTTGGTAAGATGGCGCTGAAGAAGTATTAGAAGAGGAAGGGAAATAGTTGCGATTAAACAGTACTTTAAGTGGCGTTAAAGGCTTCCTTAATCTTTTTTTTTTTGCTTCGCGACAGGATCTTTGGGGATAAAATGGGAGAAAGTTTGCATCTACAATTTTTCATGTGGACTGACTTAAAGGGATATTGTTTACGAAAAATAAAATTGGTGTACTAACAAAACAAGGCCAACAGACAACTTGGTTTGTCTAATTTTGTTTTTTGAGTTTCCGTGTTTTATAGGTTGTCTGTTTTTATACCCCCGCTTTGAAGAAGACTGTTTTACCCTTAACCGTCTGTCCGTCCGTCCGTCCGTAACAAAACTTCCGTTTCAGTTTTCTACAACTACATGAGATAAAGTTCTAATATTTTGTATACAGCTTTATCCTATAGTACAATATGGTGTATACTGATCTTATGCTCCTAGGTAGTCTACTTCCTGTTTACCAAATACTTAGGTTTTTACACATAATGGACATATATGCAAAATTTCCGTCACAGTTTCCCAAGCAACTACATGAGATACAGGTCTCATATTTTGTATACAACTTTATCCTATAGTACCATATGGTGTATACCGATTTTATGCTCCTAGGTAGTCTACTTCCTGTTTACCGAATACTTAGGTTTTTACACATAATGGACATAAATGCAAAATTTTCGTCACAGTTTCCCAAGCAACTACATGAGATACAGGTCTGATATTTTGTATACAGCTTTATCCTATAGTATCATATGGTGTATACTGATTTAAAAATTGTAGGTAGTCTACTTCCTGTAAACGGAATACTTAGGTTTTTACACATATTTGACATAATGCAAAATTTCCGTCATAGTTTCCAAAGCAACTACATGAGATAGGGGTCTGATATTTTGCATACAGCTTTATTTTATAGTCCCATATGGTGTATAACGATTTAATGTTCCTAGGTCAACTATTTCCTGTTTACCGAGTATTTAAACTTGTATGCCTGGCTTAGTTTGGGGAGCGGGGGTATCACTAGTGAGCACTAGCTCACAGATTTACTTGTTTCGTCCTGTCCTTGGTTGTGTTTACTGTTTTTTATCTGCCCTTTCTGAGTTTGACGTTTGGATGCCCCATTGGGACCTCTGCTTTTTTCAAACATACGAACAACAAAATGTTGTGGTACCCTATTTAACAATCGAAAAACGATCATCACTTAACAATATTTGTAAAGCTTTACAAGACTTCATGGCATAAGCTCTAACCCTACCTTCAGCAAGCCCACTGTATTTAATTGTGTTTATAAACTTTGCTGATTAATACACACGGCCAAAACTATGTACTAGTATCTTGAAATTTAAGCCCGTACCAAAAGCACAAGCAAACCAAAGCCACCAAACAAAGAAAATGACAATAACGGTTCGTATTTGAATATTGAAGATGTTTTAGAAAGTTTACATTGAATTTGTTCAATTTGTCACAACATTTAAAAAAAGTCGTCGGGAACAAAATATCATAGATTTCGATTGATGGCTGTCGTCACAAAGGTAAACAAATAATCAATAAACATGGTCAAACAGTTTCGAGTTAAATAAACCAAGTTTAAGGAAAATTTGGTAATATTGGTGTATTCAAAGTTTCCTTTTATTACATTTCTTCTTAATGATATCAACAAATTGGGGGTGACAAAAATGTGATTTTGGCATTAATTAAAGTGTAACAGGCCGAGGGTCGGATGCTCCACACCAGGTGTGCTACGTCGTCCCCTCGTGTCTGGCGAACTGTCGTGTACGGTTCGTCCGAAGGGATTGAGCTTAGGCGGAAGGAAATACTCCATAAATGTTCAGGTACAAAAATACACAAGTTTAACATATTGTTAATTCAACAATCAAGCCAAAAGTATATAATTTAGAATCAAAGAATGCCAAGGCGATAAAATTCACTTGCATGAGTTTGACACCCTTTGAAGGTCCAAACATCAGAACTTAGTAAATGTTCTATGGTTCAATTTGAACCCAGTACAAAATATAAATTAAACATTTCAATAGTTCACAGTTTTCTTTCAATGTGGTGCATCGGTTCCATAATAACGGCAAAAGTCCATTAAATTCACAGTAATCATCACTTGAAACTGTCCTCGAATTAAAGTTAAATAATTTTTAAATGTATCTTAAAATTCTGGTAGAAATCCTTCATTGAAGATTTGTTGAAATATAAAAGTTTTCTCATCCAAGGGAGACCATCAATAAGATTATTTACATTCCACCCCTCTTAAGACTAAATTTGCTGAATGGAATAAAGCATCAATTAAGTCCAAAATGAAATAATCGGTAAGCATCATCTTTACTTCTACTGTTAATGACCATTCTCCTCAGTTCTTAGACTGGACAACACCATCAGTCATACCTAAACACTATAGCAAAGGCTTTTTCGGCCTTATTAGTGCTAGAACTCATCAGCATCGGTGCTGGAAGCAGAAAGCAGACTTAACACACATTAAACATCTTCATAATGAATAGAGTATTTACATAAAGTTCAAACTGTAGTTTGATATAATCAGATGTGTGAAATATTAAACAAAGCCAGTAGGCACCGATACTAATATATACTCAGGTCCTATTAACTTATAAAAGCTGAACTATGCAAATATCTCAATATCTCGTAAATATCAACAATCAAGCCAAAATAATATAATTATGGCCCGACCACGTATGTGGATCGGGCATATAGTTTAACCCTTGTCCGTCCACTTAACACTTTGGTTAAGTTCTTGGTTAAGGTCTATCACTCGGATACTAGATGTTCGGGGTCAATGATATTTCACCACCAGACGGGTCTTGGGTAGGGCTACACCACCCACTAGAAATTAGGTCACTGTGACCTATATTTTATGCATGATCGACTTCGGTTAAGTTCTTGGTTAAGGTCCATAACTTGGATACTAGATGTTGGGGGTCAATGATATTTCACTACTAGATGTGTCTTAGGTAAGGTGGCACCACCCACAAAAATTAGTTCACTGTGACCTATATTTTACGCATGAATGACTTTGGTTAAGTTCTTGGTTAAGTTCCATATCTCAGATACTACATGTTGATGGTCAATGGTATTTCACCACTAGATGTGTCTTGGGTAACATGACACCACCCAATAAAAATTAGGTCACTGTGATCTATATTTTATGCATGAACGACTTTGGTTAAGTTCTTAGTTCAGGTCCATAACTTGGATACTAGATGTTGGGGGTCAATGATATTTCACCACTTGATGTGTCTTAGGTAAGGTGGCACCATACACTAGAAATGAGGTCACTGTGACCTATATTTTACGCATGAATGACTTTGGTTAAGTTTTTGGTTAAGGTCCATATCTTGAATACTACATGTTTGGGTTCAATAATATTTCACTACTCGATGAGTCTTGGTAACATGGCACCACCCACCAGAAATTAGGTCACAGCGACCTATATTCTACACATGAACCCTTTTGATCAATTTCTTGGTAAAGGTCCATATCCCAGGTAATACACATTGAGGGTCAATGATATTTCAAAAACGGGAGGTCCATCCTGTGGCTCATAGACACATTTTCTAGTTTAGAATCAAAGAATGTCAAGGCAAGAAAATTCACTTGCATAAGTTTGACACCCTTTGAAGGTCCAGATATCAGAACTTAGTCGATGTATTAAAGCTCAATTCGAACCCAGTACAACTGACTGATGGGTATTTATAGTCGTTTCTATAGCGGAATGCCCCTCTGCATCAACTATTACCAATTCAGGTAAAGACTCGCTATGTGCCATGGGTCGTTCAGCCCATAACACACACCACCGCCAGTGTTAGCTGCTTCAGAGTTTCGTTCGTTGTCGCTGGAACAGTGCCAGCCACGGGGAGGTACTAGCCGGAATTAGCAAGACTAGCCCAGTATAAAATATAAATTAAACATTTCAATAGTTCAGTTTTCTTTCAATGTGGTGCATTGGTTCCATAATAACGGCAAAAGTCCATTAAATACACAGTAATTATCACTTGAAATTGTCCTCAAATTGAAGTTAAATAATGTTCAAATGTCTCTTTTAATTCTGGTAGAAATCCTTCATTGAAAATATGTTGAAATATAAAAGTTTTCTCATCCAAGGGAGGCCATCAATAAGATTATTTCATCACGCCCGTTACATAAGTATAGTGCTTTCGATACACATCTTTGTGCTGGGATCTTTTCATTTCGCACCTTTCAATTTTTATTTACCCGTAAAAAGGAAGACAACTCTATTTCGATTCAAGTATATCTTAAGTTCCTGGGGATATATGAGATAGAGAAATTGTTCATTGAAAGGACATCATCAATATAACAGAAAGTGAAGTTAAAAGAGAGAGCTAGTCGACTATCTGTTTTTTTTGTGTGTTTTTTTTTTTTTTTTTTGGGGGGGGGGTTTTGTCTAGAAGAGATTGTAAGAAGTCTGCTTCAGATGAATGAAGAAACAAATCAGCAAGCAAAAGTGAACAGTTATTGCATATTGGAATCCCTATTGTATTGTATTTTTTAGTCTTCTGCAAGTGCAGGAAGGCGAGCAGTGACCGCTGCTCACGTTGAAGACTATTGGCTGTTTTTAATTGACGTTTGTTCATGTAGTTTGTGTCAGGTACACTTATTCCACATCTCATTAGCGTCAATCATTTAGCCTCATCTTTGGTTAAGTTGATGGGGTCCTTTCACTAAATCCTTACTTTGGAGACTTTCTTAATCTCATATATCCACAGGAATTTAAGATAAATGACACTTCTGGTTGTAGGGTGTCTACTTATTATTAAGGTGTATATTTCAAAATAGACACTCATGGAAGTACTGCAACAACAACAAAGCTCTATGGCAAACTTGGTTACTTCAACTTCCAAATTGTCAACTTTTTAATTAAGCGTCTTTGTCGTTGGTAACATAGTTTTAATGAACGAATAAAACATTTGATTTTAAATCGAAGTAGTAAGGGGACGACCATTTGTTTTTGAGGGGGTGGGAGTTTTTGTAAATAAATATTCTGGCCTGGAAAAAGTTGAAATAAATAAACTGGACTCTTTACTGCAGACAAACATCATGCAAGCAGACTTTTTTTAAGTATATAGCTGAGAGAAAAACGTTTTACATAACAAGAAATTATTAAATCATTACGTTTCCATATTAATTAACCATAAATTCTTAGACCATCACAAAATTGTGTCGTCATGATTCAATTATATCAGCTATCAAATGATTTGAAATTCATAACATCTATAGATACAGTCTGCTATTATCTATGTTGATTTAGCATTTGACCATGAAATTCTTCTTTTGGAGGAAAAGATCGATAATTTCTTGCTAGAACTATTCTCTTATTGTTTTTTTTTTTTTTTTTTTTTAATTCAAGTATGCAATATATCTTGGAACAACCTATGATATCAAGATTCAACTATAAAAAAAAATTGAATGTTTTTTGATATTCAAATTCAAATTCAAGTCAAGAGTCAAGTCTTTTGATTAAATTTATATGTAGTTTTTTGGTATGTTATGTAAACAAGGGTCTCTCGTCGTTTCTTTCGAACGGTGCACGATTATTGGTTTTGTTGTAAATATTTATTTCAAAGCTAACTAAGCCAATCAAGGGTTTTCTTGATGGATTTTTGCGGTTTTCATTTTCAAAAGCTTCTTTTAATTAGATAAATGTTTTAGAGAAATGCGTGATTTTTTAAAAATACATATTTCAAAGGGGAATAATAACTGAGTGGGAAGCTGGGCGGGGGGGGGGCAATACCCAATAAATAAAAACAAATAAATTGTGACAAAAACATCTTCATCAGAAGCTCAGATAAAAGTGTAGCCATGCCAAGACCGGATGCATTGAAAAGCAACTATGACCCCCGTCGTGTTAATTATTGCAGCTTAATGAACCAAATAATTTTTATAGTGTCTTTATGCAATTCTAAAGTTGAGGCCATTTGTCTGCATGAGCAAAAAACTATATAAAGATCCTTGTTCAATTAAGCTATTGTATGCAGAAAATAAATATTCTTGCCGCGTAGCGGCTAAAAATAAATATTCTAGCCCGCAAAATTTTGAAAATAAATAATCTGTCTCGACCGAAACTGCCAGCCCCCCTAAGAATCAAATGGTCGTCCCCTAAAAAAATATTTGAAGTCATCGCAGTTATTTTCATTTTGATCAGTTCATTTTCTAGAACGTTCAGTTTGGGACGAGATGCTTGGAACGAGATGCTTTGGGCGAATGAGCGTTTAAAAAGAAAATTTAAAAAATGAATAAAAAATGAAGTAACTTGTCGACATCAGAATACGTTTCTCCTTGATCTGTATTTGCAAAGATAATTTTTGGAAGGCCACTAGCAAAATTGGTAATTATATCAAATTCACACCGGATCTGTATAAACTGTGAAAGCATATCCGGACGAAACAAAATCAATATCAGTATTAGGCAAATTTTTCGCGGGAACTTGCCGTAGAGCTCTCCGCTGTTATAATTACATTTACCGTGCATATAATTAAAATGCAGTAATTGTATTGCATAATTGACACATTGAATCGTCTTTCATTCCTCAATGAATTGTCATTTGTTTCACGTGGTCGTAGCCGGGTCATGAACTAACTATACACACAATTAAAATTTGTTCTTATCCATGTTAATTCTCACAACTTTAATTCGCTTTTGGATGCAACGGCAAATAAATATACACAAACATACTTATAACAACACCAAACAAAACGAAAATCGGAAACAAATAGAAAATCATTAAAATGTAATTATAAGAATTGAATGTTTGTTTTTTTTTATGTTTCATAGGCGTGTAAAACCGTTGACCGGTCGCACATTTTTAACATGAAGCGTTCATTCAAACTGTGCTACGGTCAACGGTTTTAGTAACCAATGAAGCATTAAAATACAAACATTCAATTCTTAGATAAAATGTCAAGTTGGCAAAAATGTCAAAAGTCAAAAGCATGTGGTTTATAAATGGTTACTCTATACTATTTTTAAAATAAAACTAGCCTAATTGTGAGCAGTAACTCACAAAGAAATACCCCGCCCCAAAAAATCATTCTCATTAAATTCTAAAATGAAAGAAGCACATCTACATTACGTCACAAAGACTGAATGAAAGAATCATGAAAACCCATCAAAGGTTGGATAAGAGATAGATACCCCTTGTTGTCAAATGGCGCTAAGTCCATGTATTGCTATGGGAATTCACTCATTATGACCAAATTCTACAATAGGAGATGCACATCTACACAATGTCACAAAGATTGTGTGAAAGTATCATGGAAATCAATCAAGGGATTTAGGAGGAGTTGCGGATCAGAGATGGGTACCGACATCCCTATCACTCTATGTCCCCACTGTTCAACTTGGGGTATAATAATGAACAGATAAATAAGGAGGAGTAAGTGCAAATGAATTGTCATTATGATAGACGATAAAGAGATGTTGAATAAGAGTATGCGACACAACCAACATAAAGAAATGGCAATTTAGATAATCACAATGGAAAACAGCCAGCAGTCTCCAACATGACTAGAGGTCACTGCTCGCCGTCTTGCATTAGCCCAAGACTAAAAATTCAATAAATAAAATTCAAACAAATCCCTAAATTATCAACGAAAGACCCATTTCTGGACATAGAACAAAAACACAGATAGTTGACTGAGTCAAACAAAAGTTTTGACAAAGATTCCTGGCTTAGGACAAACACATATAAAATGTGACTGGCTTAAACTAGTTTTCCAACCTTTCCCCTCTTGTAAATCTTGTACAAAGCACAAAAATAACACACTTTGGATATCAAATCTATATAAGTTCAATTCACCGAAAGAGAACCTGAGAATAGAGAACTATACGAGAACAACGAGACGTACATGAACTCTTTTGAAAACACTCGCAGTTATAATTACTATCATCAAATTATCAATATTTCTACCACAAAAAACACAAAATTTTTACTATAACTTCCAACTAGTTTTCTTTCTTTAATAAGTTTTTAAGCCAAATTACCCTGTCCGGAAGATCTGTTTTTGAATTTATGCTTCCTTATAAACTCCATAGAATTCAGGATGTGAACTTTTTTTACAATCAAAAATCGACGTGTAAAGTTAACTTTTTCAATAAAATACCCATATTTATGAACGAATTAAGTAAAAGACTAATTTGTGGTATCGATAACCTTGTTTTAGTAATTTTTCTGTACTGAAACGGTTTTTGTCATTAAAATCAGAAACACCATTGCAAATTCGAGCATATCTGACTGACTGTGGTGAAATGTACACTCCGTAAGAGGGAGTTAGAGGTACATCGCCTTAAAAAAAAGCGACAATCTATAATGGGGAAAGAAAAGTCATCATGTCTATCATATACTTTAGTGTGTAATTTTCCATAGACAAGTATGTATTTGGTAAAGGGACCATCCTTAATATTAAAAACCTATGCTGGAGACTTAATTAATTTAATATTTTATTGATGTTTTTACTACCAGTGATAGCCATATTGTCGCTTGATTTAATTGTATTCCTTGCTGTCGTATAAAATAATTGTATATCTTGGTCTCTTTGTGTTTTGTTGCTTAAATCAAACTGGAGCCAAAGGACGATAAATGTAGACAAAACTCACGATGAAAAGACAACTGTTATAAATATTGACGCCTATTCCCCCTTTCTCTCTATATATTGACAACATTTCATTTAAAAAAAATATATAAATTTTATGTTAGAACTGTGAACATTTTAGAGAGTGAAAATACTAGATGTATAATTTGATTCTTCTTCAAATAATATTGAGTTGCAAATTCAACAACAATTAATCTGGAAGTACCTATATGAAGTTTTTGAGTTACAGTTTGAACTCAAATATGTCCATGAATTATGTCACTTAGCTATTAAAAATATACTATGCTGTAGCCATAACAAGACCACAGGGTTTTCCCTCCTTGGACCTTAAGAGAATGATCATTTCTATTGTACAAAATGTTTAATTTCAATTTGTTTTTACACCTACTTGCACTGTAAGTATATTATGAAATATTGGGCGACAGCATCACAGGTGTTCATTATTCTTTGCTACATCATATTATGAAAAACACTTTTCTAAAAGTTTGTTAGCAATAAATCTATTACATGTATATTGCCATAAGTTAAAAAAAAATGATCGTTTAAAAATTAACATTGGACTAAGTGTACTAATTGTCTTAACATATCCTACACACAGCCACATCGTATTTCAACGGCCTTTTAATAGAACATGTAATTTATCTCTTCTATGTTAGGTAATTGTATGGAAAAAGTATGGTCACCGTCCTTTACTGTATCACTTAGGTTTCTGTTAGTGATTCTTCCTTTTATCAAATACTGTGAATGAGTGCTGTGAGTTTTGGGCACTCTTTACAGACAACCCATTTTCTGTTTTGATTGATCAATTTCAATATATTTAACCTGACGGGATGCATGGCCGTTTTCCTTAAAATACTTTGAATCATTTTAGAAAGAAATATTTCAAAAAAGTTATTGAAATCAAAACAAGGATATACTGCTTATTATTTAATTAAAAAACGGCGCGACGAGTTAAAAACATTATTTTTTGTCGCAACGCACCGTGAAGAGCTCAGTGCGTAAAAATGAACAGATCATAAAAACGAGCCCATGGAGCCTCTAGTATTATGAGTATGTGATTTAATACCCTTCTTTGACCTATCCGGAAATGTCTTAACCGAATATTGTTTTTAGGAAACCGTTATTGTGTTTTTAACTTTCGAACACTCAAAAGTTGCCTCATTGATGTTGGTGATTGAATAAATTATAGCTGTCTCAGGGGCTTTCTAAACATTATATAAGCGTTTCCATTTTAAGAACATATAGAGTAAATCATAGCAGTGCTACCTCTTTAACTAGATTTAAACTTCAGTGTGGTAGGTAGTATAAAACGGTTTGACCCCAGTGAACCGTGCCGTAGTAAAATCTTTGATGTGGAGGTAAAATTTACACATTTTTCTGTAATTTAGATAACTTATCAAAGGAACTATTTTCAGGTTCATTTCCCAACAATAACATAATTATAAACTAAAAACATGAAGCAATGTGCTTCTTTACAATATCAGTCAATCGCTCTTGTTAAATTGTTCAAGTATATCATTTATACAAAGTCATATTTATTTCTATTTGATAGAAAGTCAAGACAGAGAGTCCTTCTCATTGTCTTTTTAAAAAACCACTGATACTTATTCAGTAATTTAGTTGTTACTGTATTCCAAGGCAATGCGGTCTCGACTGTATCAAGACAATGAACATGAAAGGAAATACAAGAGGAGGATCAGTGGAAATGAAATATAATGTCGAAAAAGAAAACGAGTTTTACCTGCCACTGGATATGCTACTGATGAGAGGTTACTCCTTGAAATATGCATTCACAGCATACCAATTTCAATGTTCTTTGGTATTTTGTATTTTGAAAGTACTCGGTCGATAACCGCTGCTGGTGGACCACAGGTCCCCGAGATAATAAAAAATCTGGTAGTCAGACTTCTCTGACACAAATTGGCCAACATGTTTTTATTTTATATTTGAAATTTCTGATCTTATGAATTAAAAATTGTTTAAACCGCCAAGTGTTGGGTCTTCGATGCATGCTTTGAATTCCCTGTTCCGACGTTACGGGTATTTGCTAAATACCCTCAGTTCTTTGGTTTTTGACCTTCAAATGCAAAGCTGCTGTTTCAATGTTACTCCTGGAAATATTCATATTCAGCATTAACCAAATGCATTAACACTTTTAATACCGCTTAGGTATTTTGTATTAACAAGTTTTAAGTCATATTTATTAATCACTATTATTTATCAAAGCAAATAGGTGCGCTAGCACTTTTATGCAAAGGTTTGGATGTTTTCCCGTAGTATAGACAGTATCTGAATATAAAATATATCGAAATGAACTAACAAATTCATTTTTCGAAAATCTTCAAGACACTTTACCTACCACGCGGTAATAATTCATTAATGACGTCATATTTATAGGCTTTATTACTATATAAATTAATTAAGTAAGATCTCGTCATTTTGATATAAATTATATGCTCTCTCTTTCTTGGCAGATCTACGTAGAATACAGATTAATAACCACTTCTTCATCTTTCACATATCTTTAAAGGTGCTTGCTAGATCAACATTTTTATCTATTTTAAACTTTCATATCTTATAAACTGCCAGCAAGACTTAACAGCATCTTGTGAGTTCCTGCATAAAATACGAATAAAACGAATTGGCCTCTATACCTTTAATTTGTATTGAAGGAATAAAGCATTGATAAGAAGACATCAACACCGCTATTAACGCCTGTTCCCACTAGGCAAAAATAAACACTGCCTGATGCAGTTGTTAAATATTTGCTACCATGGAAAGAAAGTTCCCCTTTTGCCAGTAAATGGATTTTATGTATAATATATGCACCGTATTGGGGAGGAACCATTAGATTAAGGCGGATCGAGTGCTATGGATTTTAAGCATCGTTTTCCTTTTTTTCTGATTTTGGTGTCTGGCCTTTTTATTTCAAATCTCACCATAGCCTCCTCCAAACTGAAATCAAATGGCCACTCCGGTACAACAAAGAACCTTTTTTCAAATCTACAAATACATTAATTCCCTTTAGTCCCATAAGATAAAGGAGAGAGAGAGAAAACTATATCCATATATTTTAATAGTATAAAAAGTCGTTCTATCCGTCATATAAACCAAATTATGCTTGCGTTTGTATTGAGTTGGTTAAACACCAAAATCCCATTAATAAGTGAACGCACTAGACATGACATATGAAGCTGAAACCGACCTGAATCTTTCATTTCAAAACCCCCAAGAAAAGTCAATTAAGTGGACCCTGCAAAAAAAAATTAGACGGCCTCATTTTATTGCTTCTTTTCGATACATAAATGCAGATTAGCACTCTCTGAATCTATGTAAAACAATATTTATTCAAAGCGTGCTTATTTAGGACAATTATGACAAAAAATATAAGCTTATCACGTGTAATGTTTAATCAAATAGATAAAAATATCAGACTTTCCGTAGTAGAATTGTATTCGTTAAAATGTATGACACGCGACAGTACTTATTTAACAAATACCCCAAGAAACTATTACGTTAGAACAATTGTGATAATATCATAACGGTTGCCTATATTTCCATTCATACGCACTTTTGACTTTTTATTTAAAATAAGTTAATTTCTAACAGTAGAACTCTAACATTTATAAACATTTAAAAGTAACAAATAATGCATTGAAAAATGCCATAAAGTTATGACACGTCTTTTAATAACGATATTTTAGTATAAAACTTTCATTTCCCATGAACAGAAAATCAAGGTTCTATCTAGCGGACACCTGTATTTTACAGATAATTGGTTAAATATGCAAGACTTATAACCCTCAACATTGAACACTCTATGTTTAGAGGATGTCTGTTTACATGTGAAATGTTTGGAATGCATTTTGTTTTATTTATGAAACGATAAGTTATAAAGAACCACACAACGATTAATTGGAAATGTACGTTCGGCAATTGTTTTAAGGTACTGGTCGCAATGACAGAACTTTGCAGTTTTAAAGCATGCCTAAATGTGCACTACTTGACGAAGGCTTCTTGACAACGAAGGCCAGAATATATGTATCCGACTAGTAACAGTATATTTCTAGTTTTCTATTTTTATTCTATTTTTCAATTGACGAATTTGTTTAAATTAGGTTTATACTGATTTATACTAAAAAAATATCACAATTTAGTGCAATCTCCCTATATTAAATGTTTGACACTAATTGGTCATTAGAATTGCTCTCTACCTCTAGGACTAAACCACTAGGCCAAGGACACCTATCAATAGACCATAGATTCAATTCCCCTGACACATAAAACTTGTAGTAAAACAATTCATCATAAGATGTTTACCATCATGGTGGGCCAAATATATGCTTCATTTAGAATAATGAATTCATAATATATAGTGGAATATTCTTTAGTTTGGGTATCAAAATTGACGACTAAACATTTTGATCAACGGTCACGCTAATTAAACTCAATTAAGGCTTAGGAGGCAAGATATGTCATTGCGCAATCGTATGTCGTAAATACGCAAACACGAAAGACGAAATGATTGACAGAAAATCATCATAAAAACTTAGCACGAACCATACAAAAAACCATTACATATTACAACCAAACTGAATCAAAGTAACCAACTAAGTCATCTCAAGTTGAAACGCGAGTAAACTCATGTGTTTCCGAAGAGAAAGTAGTTCATGTTTAATGTTTCACACTTGTCAAGTTATCAAAGATCAATTAAGTGAGGATCGACGACAAAACTGAACCACTATTATGTCAAACCAACATATGTGTTCATCTGTCAGAGAGATAGAAATTCCATGTTTGTCTCCAAGCAAATTATTCTTGCGTGAAGACAACAACCGGAGATTGACATTATCCCGTGTTAGCAATTTGCCTCTCAAACTTTATGCCCTATCAAGGAAATCACAGCACCCCCGACAAATTCAGAATCATGTGAAACAACTTCAGAATCATGTGAAATATCTTAATTCATAAGCTGGAGCGGATGGAATGGTGCTTCACAAAAAGCGAAAGATGGCTAATGTGAATTCGATGTCATTACGTTTGTCAAAGAGCTTTGTACAAAGATTTCCTCGCGTGTCATAAGAACAAGAGGTATATACCAATTGGGCATCTGAATGTCAAAAGTTCGAAAGGGCAGAAACAAAACCTGAAAACACAAACGAGAACAGGACGAAAAAACAGACATTATAAAACACATAGATACAAAAAACAGCTGAATAGCAATCAACAACACGACCTCAAGGCGTAATGAAAGTGAACTCAGGTGTTCCGGAAGAGTAAGCAGTTTCTGTTTGCTAAAGCACACCCGTCGCGCTTCCAACCGTCAATTCAGTGTGTTTAATCCGGTAAAGGAAGACAAAACAAACCCTATGACAAACAAACATTTGCACCCATCTGAGAGATCGAAATCCATTATTTGTCTATGAGCGCATGATATCTACCGTAAAATGTCTTGAGTGAAGGCAACAACCGAAGAGAAACATGTGTAAGCATTTTTGTGTCAGACGTGACGTTCTGATAATGAAATCAATACAAGTCCCGCTAGCTCTGGACTGACGAATCTATTGAGATACGTAAACTCCATAATCTAGAGCGGCCGAAAGGTTGTAACACAACAGACAATAATGAGATGTGGAATTAGTGTACGCCACAGTGAAAAAAAACACAGAAAAACCACAATGGACAACCACCAGCACCTTAGGCGCTGCTCGCCGTTCTGAAATTGGCAATTCAAATCCAGCCCTGAAATAGTCACCGATAGACCCCCTTCTTAAACAAGGAAAAGAACACACCAAAAAGACCATCACAAACGAAAGCTCAGATATCCTCAGGAACTTGAGATAAAAGACACAACCGATTCTAGGAAGATTGTTTCATATCTAAATCTACATCTCGAAATTGATTCTAAAGGAAGGCTATCAACAAAGATCTATAGCAAACGTGATGACTTTCCAATCGTCAACTTTCCCTTTTTCTGCAGCAACATTAAATTGAGTCTTCGTATCACAGTTGATTCGTTACTCCAGAGCTTGTGGGAATTACATCGATTTCCTTGGCAGAGCGTCACGTTTGACACAGGGTTATGTTGTACCACAGTTGCTGTCTTCACTCAAGAAATTTAACGGTAGACACTGTGTACTCGTAGACAAATATGGGATTTCTATCTGTCAAATAAGTGCAGATATGTTGGTTTGTCGTAGACATTTGTTTTGTCTTCCTTTACCGGATTTGACGCACTGAATTGGAAATTAGCAACAAGATAGCAGGCAGGAATCGCTAACTCCTCTGGAGCACCTGAGTTAACTGTTGTTACGACTTGAGTTCGTGTTGTTGATTTCCTTTCGGTTGATTTTGTGATTTGTGTTTCTTCCTGCTGTTTACCGGTTTTGTCGTTCTCCTTTTGGACTTTTGACACTTAAATGCCTCATTGGTGCCTCTTTGCTTCTTTCTGTGTCAAAGATTCCTGGCTTGGGACAGGCACATATAAAATGTGGCAGGGTTTAACTAGTTTTTGGGCTCAATCTTCTCTCTATCAATATTCAGAGACAAAGCACAAAAACTAAACACACAATAAAATCAAATTGATCAAAGTTAAATTACACTAGAGAGAATCAATAAATTTCATTAAACTATATGATTTCTAGGCAAATTTTCTCCAAGATGCTCAATATTATGAACTGAGTATTATTACAGCATTTCAAAACATATTTGGCAGTAACTTCAAAAAGTTTACTCCGAGTTGAAATTTTGGACCAATTTTGGTTCTAACCGAGTTCTAGAGTCATGGATGACAAAAGCAAGTCATGTTATATTTGAATATCGGATATTTTCCGTTCTGCTTGAAACAAGAGGCTCCCAAGAGCTCATTTGACTTTAATGCCTAAATTTTTAGGCTATAAGACAAAAACAACATTTTTGAAATTTAATGGGCTATGGGTTTATTAACGGGGTAATCTGACAGCATCTATTATTAAATTAATGCATTAAAGTAAAGAGTTGAATTACATTTTAGCAATCAAATGCTTTTTATTATTTCCTATAAGACAGAATCGGTTATATTACTCATGTAAAGTGTCATTCAAAAACTTCGATCTAATGGAGCTTAAGTAGGACTTAACAAAATATTGTAATTAAAAGTTCTCTATCTTTTACGATTTGCAATATAAAGCTGTGAAATGATTAATATCAAAGGGGATAACTCCTTAAAGACATTGTCTTAAATTTCGACCTTTTTACAAATTTTGTAAATCTCATGTGCTGAACAATATGCACCTTAAATTTCTCCAATATCTAGTAAAGATTCAAGATATTTAGCTTAATAAATGCAAACTAAGAAAAAAACACGAAAAGGGGCCATTACCCCTACACGGTTGGTTAGATCTTTTTGAAATTTACAAGACGGTTAGATATGGAGATTCTGAACATATTGTTCTCTATCAGAGTTTTGTTATCTGTCACCTCTTATAAGTTATTTGCAACAAACTACATTTTCCCCTATGTTCTATATAAGACAAGAGCAGCCATGTTTGTGAACAAATTTAAAAATCCAAACGTTTATTCTTATGTACATTTTCCCCTTTGTTCTATATAAGACAAGTGCAGCTATGTTTGTGAACAAATTTAAAAATCCAAACGTTTATGCTTATGTACACTTACATCAAACGTGATTGAAATTGAAAGTGAAGGAACGATCCAACCACTTTGACTTTTTGTAGAGCTTGATACGCTGAACAATATTTAATTTAAATTTCTTAAATATCTTATTTAGTTGTCATTTTATTGAGCTCCAAAATTGCGAAATTTGACAAAATCAGGAAAAGGGACGATAACTCATACATGGGTAGTTTGATCGTCTTCAAACTTCAAAGCAGATGACCTTGATGTGCTAGTTACATATGCCAGAATTTACAAAAATGACAATGAGATTCTATTGTCATTCAGCGTGTTAACTTTGTTTTTCGTTTTAAAGTTAAGAATTAAAAAGATCAAATAGAATCATATATAAATTATACGATATTGTATATGTCATCTAAGTTAATTACACAAAAATTATAAATGAAGCCTAAATATATTCTGTAAGTCTTTGATTTTTTTAAATAACTGCAATAAATATTCCTCATTAAGAAAAAGAAGTTAACTGATTGACAAATGATTGATAAGCTAATAATAAAAATAACACAATTTATGTCACTACAGAATTCATAAATGCAAACAAGACAAACGCATCATTATCATCAAAGACAGCTACAAATGTCTTATAAATTATGTCTTGTTCTTGTAAAATATATAATTTATTATGATATATGTTTGATACCTGACTTCATGACAGGTCTAAACTGTTAGAACAAATATTTTAAAAGTAAAATTATTTCTATAGTAGATTGATATTAAAATTTTATCAATGAAAAAAGCATCATTATCACACTAGGTAAACGCTGTCCGCGAGAGAAATGATATTTCGCGTTTTTTCTGTACTGATATTTCATGTTGTTTGGTCCACTTGCATGGGTGGTTCATTAAACATGTTATTTTCGTGAGTTTTTACCTTTTTAATACTGCTTGTTGTAAAAATTTAAATCATTAAATATTTGTCTTTGACATATCTATTTAATCTTTGAAAAAAATCAGCATAAAACAAAAGAAAAATAACCAATAAAGCATAATTACTAGACAAACAGTGGAAACACAGTTATTACATATAAAAAAATATACGGGTTTGAAGGAAAAGCTAGTGTAAATGAATGTTAATAAAATCTTTAGTCGGTATAATTCATAAAATTACTAATCTAATAGATCATTAACTGAAATTCAGCAATCTTAAAATATTGACTGTACTGTTATTCTGTGTTCATGAAATCATTCTGTACTGTTACTTCGTGTATTAATATATCAACATTGTACTGTTATTTCGGGTATTAATTATTATTTAAATATTTTAAAAAAGAAGAAAACAGATTCCTCTTTGAAAATCAAGTGTTATGTTAAATCCAAATCAAAAGAAATAACCAATCTAAAAGTATCACCTAAATAAGTGCCAAAATACGTTAAAATGCCTTTATTTTACAATTAAGCTCCTGCATTTAATAAATCCCTATCGTGATGCTACAGAGACCACAGATAGAAATATTTTATACCATACCAATAAGGTAAGACAGTTATGGCTTTAATCTCAAGCAGCACGAAATCGACTCGGCAATTAGAGAGAACAACATGAAAAGGGTGATAAAGTGAACATAAACTGCCGTTTATATTGTAAGTTGTGTCGCGTACACATATTCCACATTTTCCCATCAAATGATGATGAAGTAGAGACGCAACACCTATTGATGAATATAGTTTTAACTGTCACTGAAAAAAAGGAGGAATGGGTTGAATCTGGCAATTTAGCCTACTACAGGGGATCATATGGGTCCTACTCTTATTCAGTCCTGCAGTATGGTTCTTTAAGGTGCGAGGAATGTGACATTTTCCCCCAGCTACACTGAGTACCACTATGTTAGCTGTCAGGGTTTCCGCATTATAGCCTGACAATTCCGGCATTCATTGTGACAGGGTTATCCCACTGAACCACCTTGGGCACACAACCCAGTCGCTCTGCAGATTAAGCGACCTGACCCGAAATATTCTTATGGGGGGGACAATTTTTAACTAATGAATGAAATGGTTTGAACAGGAATTTCATTTTGTTTGTTTATGCACGTGACTGTAGTATTAATCGTGTAATTGAGTTGAGAAGAAAGGACATACCAGTCGATTATCCAGTAGTTTTTTGGGTATAATTTAGATTGCAATGTTCTTTAATTAAAAAACAAATGTATCAATATCCAGTACAAAACAAGAACAGATACTAGGTCCCCACCCGTTAAGTGGGGGAAAATTTAAGTCGGCTCGTAAAACAGGAAGTGGATGAGCGACAGATCTGAAAACGCATCTCATCATATAGGACCCCTACCTTAAACTGCATACCAAATATCAAAAGACTATGATTAATAGTTGCTGAGAAAACTTTTACGAAATAAATTGTGACGGACAGACGCACTCACGCACACACGAACGGACAGACGCCCGGCATTTTTATGTCCCCGCCCCGCGTAAGCTATTAGAATAATTACTATTTGTCTTGCCTATAGCTATCTGGCTGTAATATGATTGTATTGTGTAACAAGGGGTTGCATCAAGTCGTGCTATGGATACTCCAACTCGACCATTCGGAAAACAGGATGTAGTATATGTTACAAGTTACATTGCCTTGCATGTATATATGAAAGTAAGTCAATCTTGCAACTCGAAGTCTGTTTTTTAATATACGATTCAAATTTTCAAGAACACAGAATATCAGTACAGTTTAACAGAAATAACAGTACAGTAAGATTTTGACAGGCAAATCGGAACAGGAAATATCAGTGCAGTAGGTTCTCTGTTACGAGCATTTTCTACGATGTATAATAAGGAAGAAGGGGTGTAATTGCATTTTGTATAAACAGTAATCCTTTTTTGAAGTGTTTTGAATCGAGATTATCTCGTTCATTAAAAAATATTTGGAAAAAGGGTAAATTATCGTAAATTATTTAAAATGCATACCTCTGCTAAAAATTTAAAAATATTGTCGATAAAGCACAAAAAAATCATTAAAACTTAAAGGAGATGGAAATTCATCTTTAACAAAGACATAGTAACAGCATATACAATTTCATGCTTCATAAAGTTAATATAAACGCCAGTTTTAGTCCTGGTGTCCAATGTCAACAATAACCCGAAATATCCGTACAGTGAAAACGCGAAATATCTTTGCTCTCGCGGACAGCGTTTACCTAGTGTGATTATAAGGGTTAAATTATTTTTAATGAAATCTAATAGTTATTAGTTCTGAATTGGAAATTAGCAACACGACGGGTGTGCTATAGCAGGCAGGAACTACTTACTCTTCCGGAGCACCTGGGTTCACTCTTGTTACGACTTGAGTTGCATTGTTGATTTCCGTTCGGTTGAATTTGTGTTTTGTGTTTCTTCGTGCTGTTCTTGTTCGTGTTTATCGGTTTTGTCGTACCCGTTTCAGACTTTTGACACATTGGTGCATATTTGCTTCTAGCAAATATCAACATTAAATGAAAGGCGCTAAAAAAAAGAAATATCAAAGCGGTACAAAAACACCAAAACGCATAAAAACAACCAAGAAGCAATCAACAACGCGACACTCAAGTTTAGGCTTTCAATGGGCTAAAAAGGTTTTTTTATCTAACGATGAAGGTTTTTATGCTTTGTTTTTTTTTAAGATTCTCATAAAAGATATAATTTGTATCAATATATACTTTTGCAGCTTTGTTCTGAAATAGTTGCTACTCGGAAGATATAAATACGAATAAAGGATTATGATTGTCTCTTAAAAAGTATTCTTATGACCATCAGCCTACCAATCAAAATCATTATTTTGCTACAAAACTTTTGAAGTTATAATGCTATAAGAGAATTGCATAACAAAAAGAATTACATTCTAATTTGCTTTATTCAATATGCCAACCCAATATTGTTTAATAAGATTCTGGGAATTTTGTTCGTTATGTTTATTCCTCAGCTTTTTCTTTAATAAATGCATATACAATATTTTCACTAAGTGAAAATATTGTATATGCTTTTTTTTTTGCTAGTGTTGAACTATTGACCGGTCAATAGTTTTCAAGTTTAACCCTCATCACATTAATTTGGCCTCTGACGTCATCAAGACCCCCCTGAACTAATCGTTTTTCATTGTTTAAATTTGATTGATATATTTTACTGACGTTACGTGACATATATGATAAACACTGTGGTTGCAACTCTTTAGTATTTCCAGTAGTATTGCATTTGGTACGGAATATAGTGGAAAAAAAGAATATTTGGCAAATTGTCGGGAAATAAATGAAATAACAAGATAACCGAACCTGGATGATCAACTTTACCATCAAAGAGAGAAAACAAACCATTGAAGACATGCCGGAAATGTTAAAGGTCGCACTAAATTGTCCTGACTTGGTACAGGCATTTCAAAAGAAATGGTGTGGTAAACCATGTTTTATGGCGCACCAAACCTCCCTTTTCTATTGCAATCTTAGGGGCCGGTAGTAACACAAAACACAACACGTTTGTAAAAACATATTACAGGTAAGGATATCAACGTAGTCATTTCAGTACAAAAATCAGCCAAACACTAATCAACACAATCACTAATAATTAATCAAAACAAACACTAAACACTAATCAAAACAATCATTAAACACCATGTTTAACACATTATTGAAATTTTCCACTCATGGCTGATACCAAAAGAATAATTATTTTAGAGATCGTATGAGACAGGTTCTATTATAACTCGGGTCTAATAGTCTTTCACGTTAAAAAAATCTGAAAAGTTTGTACAAGTCCTTGCATATCAAATAAGTAGTGAAATATAAACACCATAAGCGGGTGCAGTAATAATGGTACTTTCCAGACTTGGGATATTAATAACTGAAAATTAACGTCCTGTATTTAACGTCTTGTTATCTTTGTACTGAAAAGATAGTCAAAATCGAGATGCAAATCCAAGAATGAAGCGAAACAATTATATTCGTTGAATTCTCTAATTTCAAACTCTGGAAAATATATCGAAGGAATCAATCTATGAAACGAAGTGTTGTTGACAGAAAGAACATCATCAGTATATCTAACAGACTAGGATCAAAGGACCTTGCCTCTTTCATCTTCTCGTTTTTACGAGTTCCTGAAGAAATTCAGTCTCGTAAGAGCATTACAAGTCGGTGGGAAGAGGAGCACAATTTGTGCCCATGGGAATGTCGATTGTTGATGGAAACTCTCTATTCCAAATATGACAAGTATGTTGTCAAGAAGGAAATCAAGCATGCCCCACACTTGGTCTAACGTGAAACAAACTATATCTTTATAAGATGCTTTGGAAAAAAAAGAAAACAACAAATTTCCTAGAATTTCAAAAACTATTTTCAAGAAGAAGCTAGACTTTTTTTTCCAAATGGCGACATAAAAAGTTTATAAGAATAATGACTGATAAATTCAATGGCATTGTTTTTCGACAAAAAAAACATATTTCATTTTATGAACTTAAATCATTTTTTTAATATTTCAAGTCATTACATACGCACATAAACAAAATACAATTATAGTATTTGTAGAAATCTTATATACTTCTCCCATGCACTGTAAAAAATACTTGGCAATTTGAAATCAAAACGGCGGTAATTTATCTATATTTTTACAATATAAGCACTCATAACAGCCTTTAGAAAGTTGGTATTTGCATGAGATCCCATATAATAAATAGTTCTGTCGCTTACCAAACAACTTCATGTTAAACAAAATCCGACCTTTTTTGCCTGTGGCCCATTTAGGTATTTTATGATTTTTTTGTAATCTAACATGGCGAAAAAGTCACATAATTTTTTTTTCTATTTCATTTTATTTCTAAAATTTATATTTTTATTTTTTATTTTTGTCTAGAAATATTTATTTTGTAAAGGTGTCAGGACAAAATACGTTTTTAGTATAAGAAGAATATGCCAGAAATTTTTTTTTCAGAATTTTGTCCTAAATCTTTGCTTCCAAAATATTTTTCATCCAAAATCAGGTCCAGAATATGTTTTAGAAAGTAATCAAGACCCCGGTCTCAAAATATATAGTCTAGCCCGTCATAGCAATATGTGTATACCTGTAAGGTTATGGCCATACACCTATTGTTCAGAAACACACATATATACAACAAAATCTAATTAACTATTTTGTTGATGACTGCTTATGGAAAGTCCATATTTTTTCAATACGTTTAGATTTCGACATTCCAGTGCTTTGAATTAAGTTAAATTTGAATTAAAATGCTCCTTTATAAATATCACGCCTTTGAATTGCATAATTCTACAGCATAACAAAGTAAGAACAATCTTGTCAAACAATCGTTTTACAATACAGAGTACTTAGGGTGGTGTTTTCAAATGTAAATTCGTCATGCTGTATATCAATATTTCAAGGCGTGGATTAAGACGGGAGCACACCAGGTGCCCCTGCTCTTAAATTTGAAAAGGCTATTTGTTGTCATATAAACTCTCGATTTACTCGAAAAATACCCCTTTATTTTTCTAATATTTTATCAATATGACAAACATTTCATTTTCATTTCCTTCTTGTGTAGCAACATTCCGTCCGCTCAAGCTCATGGAGTTTACGTATCACAATTGATTCGTTATTCCAGAGCTTGCGGGACTTACATCCATTTCCTAGGCAGAACGTCACCTCTGACACAAAAATCGCTTACACAGGGTTATGTTGCTCCTTGGTTGGCTTCACTTAGGAAATTTTACGGAAGACATCATGCACTGATAGACCAATATGGGATTATTTCAATCTCTCAGATGAGTGCAGATGTTGGTTTTTTATATGGTTTTGTTTTGTCTTTCTTTATCGTATTTGACAGGCTGAATTGACCATTGGCAGTGCGACGGGTGTGCTATTGCCAGCAGGAACTGCTTACTCCTTCGGAACACCTGGATTCACTCTCGTTACGACTTAAGTTCGCGTTGTTGAATTTTATTCACTTGTTTTTGTATTTTTGTGTTTTAAATTGTCTATTTTTACGTTATGTTCTAGTTGGTGTTTACTGGGTTTGTCTCTGCCCTTTCGGAATTTTGACATTCGGATGTCCCAATGGTACTTCTGCTTCTCTCAAAATCATCTGATTGTTCAAATTCAAATTCTTTGTGAGTTCATGTTCCTTTCCTTGTAATACACACCCGGAATACACATGCTCAATATCATTGGTGCATGACCTGGCCGTCTTTTTTTTACTTTTGTTACACAATTTTGGGGAACTGTCTTCAAAATGTTTGGATTCAGATGCTGATTATGATAGGAACTTCCTTAATATGTACATATTTAGCAAACTGTCTGTCTATTGTCACACTTTTCGATACTTTGTATTGTGTGTGTATATATATTTGCAAATATTTGTCTAAGGAATCAATTAATAGAAATGAGTATAATTATGTTGTTAATTATTATTAAAGCACTAAAATGTCTAATGGCAAGTACTAATTTGGACAAAATATGCCCAAAAGAAAGTTTGTATTCTGTTGAGAAAATAGTGATGTGGTATTAAGGAAATCATATGCAGGAATAAGAAATGTTGTAAGTGGTAATGCAGTAAAATTCAATTATGCATTATGCTTACCAGGTGTTAACTACTGGATAGAAGCATTGAAAAGTACAAATGAAGAAATATTAGAATGACGTTTAAACACCAACATTGTAGTGTAACCTGTAGATGCTATTTGGTTATATTTATATCGTCTTCGAATAATAATTTCAACATTATACCGATTTATATCATATGACTTTATATCGAACTTTACTTTCTGGGAGGGATTTTCACATGGATATTTCTATTGTCTCTTTCCAACAAAAGCTATTGTGATATGGAAAGAAATTATATCTAAGTACTCATAGACGTCATTATAATGGTTTATCATGAGAGTGTTTGTAAAACAAATTACTCAATGATAGAAAATATTATAAAACACTCTTCAATTTTTTTTATATATTTATGTTATAAGATTCTGAACACAATGTAAGACATATTTGACTAAAGGAATGATGGGCTGACATGTAAAGAGGTTTTGTCATGCTGATTTGACAGAAAGGGGAACAGTAGTCACACACCTGTATGTCAAACCAACGATAATATATCAGGTTAACAATTAATTACAACTAGGTATCATTAGAAAGTTTCGTCAATGGAAGGAAATTAAATAAATCATAATGTATTATGCTAGATACTTTTAGTACTTATTGATAAAGCTTGATAGGTTCTTAAGAAATTGTTATGAATGTGATGAATAATTTTTCATTGCATTTTTACATTGCACAAATTGTAACGGTTCGAAACATTTAAGTTTTTTTCGACTGGTCTCTAATACTTGGCAAATCTTTTATCAACGTGTGTGGCCAGGCTAAAAGTATCTTATATTACAGGCATAACTGACCGTCACTGTAATTTTGTCGATGTTGAACGGTTTAAGTACAGGAAGATGTTATTTTTGACTTTGCATGTTGAAAGGCAATAATAGAACTCGACAATAAGGAGGATTTTTTGAAAGTATTGGGAAATTAAATGAAATTTTCGAAAAAGACGAAAAGTATTAAAACACCAAATGTGTGTTATATTATTGAAGATAATTAACCGGTTGAGTTAATCTATTAAAGGCTAACCACTATAAAGTATACTGGAGTGTGTTCTGAACTTCCACCTTAGCACTGCCCAGAACATTTAACTTTTTAGTAACGTAAGAGTGGGGGTGTATCCCGGGACGTTCAAATCGATGTGTGAGGTCTCCACAGTTTTATATGATCCGCCGATCATTGTTAATACGTGCTACCGTTCTTCGAATTCTGACACTTAGTTAACAACAACTTGTCATTCGTAGCTCTCACTATAGGCATGGAATTAGGAAGGAATTTACATATTGGATCGAAAAAGTGTTTAATAACTATTAAATATTACATATAATTTTTTTTTATTAATTGAAAATTATTTATTGATATTCGTTTATACGTTTAAATATGTGGATGTTATATCTTACCTATAGTTGACTTTTGGACACATTTTCATGGTTTTAGGAAAGAATGGTTAAACTTATATTGAATAAGTCCAAAATATTGCCAATATTAGTCGTTCTATTGACCTGTTATTCCACTGTTTTTGGCAGGAGAAAAAGAGACGATAAGTCATTTCAGTTCTCAGATTGTGGTGAGTCTAACTATTAGAATACTTTATCTTTTTGACAATCAGCGCATCTGCGCTAATCAGTACTTTGTAAAACTGTCCCCACAAAATTATGTTTATAGCAATATCTTATGTGTTTATACTGATGAAGGACATAAGAATGTCCGAAATAACTTCCTTTTAACATCGTAAGTAATATGTTTAAACCTTGTTGTATAGTTTTGATGTGTATAAGAAAATATTTTAATCAGTGTAAGAATTGTCGCTTGAAGATGTTTTCCTATTATTTGTAAATGAATATTAGCATCGTGTAAACAGGTTACTAGTTTACCAGGAAAACAGATATTGCGTATTTGGTGATTTACGTTGTTGGGAGATTCTGTGTCGATTCAAATTATATATATATAAAAGTTATAGCAAATTGTTTTTATTCATTTTTTGTGTGATTATGATTTTTGTTGCTTAGCCTAAAAAGAAAAACAATGGATATGTTCTAGAAAAAATAATTAGATTTTTTACAAATAACTGAATGTAAATTATTCAATCTTATGCCATATTAGAAAAATTTTATTTTGTAGCGGCATCAAATACTAACAATCAGGCTATGTAAAAAAAATTAGTTTAAAAAGATTTTGTAACTTTTCTAATTGTAATTGAATCTTATAATTATTTGTATTTGTTTGCTACTTTTACGAACGGGAACTTCTGGTTCTATTTCAATAATACATTATACACCAGGACAAGGCAATAAGTTAAAATCTTCCTTCACTGGTGGGTTTTTAATCCTTTATATATTTTTTGTAAGATAATAATTAATAAATTTGATAGGAGACAATATATTAATATTTGAAGTAACCTCGATATTGGTACAAACATATGAAACAGCCGTCTACCGCCCAGAAACACAACGAGCCCCTACTTCTGTTTAGTATTGATAGTTTGGCATTGATTTATTGGAAATGTGGGGAAGCATTTTATAAGATTAAATCTCTTATTTTTCAGTTTGATTTATTCCAATTAAGATTAATATTAAAATGGAAAACACAGGTCGTATATTTGTGATGTTTTTGAAAATGAAATGACTTTTGCAATGTGCAATCTTTATATCGATGAGGAGATATTGACACCATACCACACATGCTTGTTTTTATGGGAGAGATAAATTAAAATACGTCAATCATTTTTTATCAAATGACTCGAGCATAATTAATTTATTATTTTTTATTCAAAGCAAATTTTAAAAGTCAAAATCAAATTTAATCATACAATGGTACGACGTCTTTAACATAAAAATTTTCTTTTTAATTTTCGATACTTTTATAGCTGAATATAAAACCAAATTTCTAATATTTGTAGACATAATTGTAATAGACAGGAGCTAAATTTGCATTTAATTTTGACTACCCAAAAAGTTTCCCGCCAAGAATTAGTCCGTATCATATAGGCAAGTAGGTCTAGATAATGACAATTGTTTTGGCTCGTACAGAGTTAGAAAATCTCTGTTACGGTAAGAAGCCGATAAGCGAGTCCTCAGTAGTAGCAAAAGAATGGTAATAAACATAAGCCTGCCAATTCAAACTGGTGCATCGTAATGTAAAATAAATCATTTATAACTGAACCTACTAAAATGACTTCATTACAACATGTATAATTGTAAATTATTTTTCCCTTTGTTTTTTTTTTTTCATTGATTTATATTTTATTATTATTTCACTTTCATATTCTGGCTGAAATATAATTGCATAGGTTCTCTTTCGGTCAGAAGTGGATTAAATGATTTATCCATCCCAATTTTTTTTTCATTTCAACATGTAGGACGTGCCGAGCACGTTTAAATAAAACACAGAAATAATATAATACACGACTTTTCTGAAGAAGAAAATGTTTCTCCCGTGAAATTATAAAAAAACACGTGAAATCAAAATGGCCGGAAAATTCATTCCAAAATTTAGCTGCTACCCGTTGATTAAATTGTGCAATTTTAACTACTCGGAAAACGTCGTTATGAGCGGGAGAAAAAAATACTTTTTACAAAACATCGTTTGGTGCTTATCGCTTTAATCAAGCCCAATGTGGTCATTCTTTAAAAGTAATTTACGTCAAGGCACTCTCAAATACTAATTTTGAGCTAACAATCAATTGCTTACGTGCACCAGATGCTGAATTAATTTCAAAATAGAAACAATAAGTGCCTAATGGCCGAGCTAATTATAATCTCATGAACTGCTATATATAATATACGAGGAATAATGAATAATGAAGACTGAAAATTCAGGGAACCGGGTAATTTTAAAAAGATCATGCAGAAAATATGTTACGTTAGGAACGACGTTAGAATTTATTTGTAGTGTATAAAACCTGTGTGAACGTTGTAAAATAAATTGCTATTTTCTCGTATATATAGGCAATATATATGCAAGACGGTAAGCAGTGACCTATGGTCATGTTGAAGACTGCTTGCTGTTTTCCGTTGTGATTTTTTGAATTGCTGTTTGTTTATGTTTGTTGTGTCGCGTACACTTATTCCGCATCTCAATATCGTCTAATGTTTCTGAAATTGTATCTTAAATACAATTAAAATAGTTCAGTCTCTTTTATCAAAACATTTCAAATTGTCTAAAAGTACAACGATCGCTTTCGGTATTTTCAGATATATTGTAAAGATGTATGCAGAAAAGTAAAAGTTAACTGTGATGAAGTTTCATGTATGCATTTTTTTTTTAGTTTCCAGCATTTTTTTTTAATTTCCAGCAAATAATATTTTGAAATAATCAGAAAAGAATAATTTTGAATACATATCTGTTTAAGTTGAACAAAAGTTTTGATTTAACGAAAAAGTAAACAAAGGGAAAGAAAAGTTTACAGTATGTTTTATGGCTTTTTTTACTTTTCTAACCCTTAATCTAACCCTCACCCCAACCCTAACCCTAACCCTAACCCTTACCCTTACCTTACCGTAACCCTAGGCTAAAACCTTTGATTTCAATCAAAAGAACAATATGTTTTTTGGTGTCCCACCCGACGATTACGTCTCTGTCTATAGCGTGGAAAATGATAATTTTCAAGACGTTAATGGTCGAGCATGGTTAAATCATAGACATGCTTTCAAGTTCCAGAAAATGTATTGCCTGTAGTTTCGGTCTTATCTTGTCCTTAAAGCTTTAAATGTATCACTGAAGAAAGCATGTCAAATATGGCACTAGTAGTGTGTATGACATGTAGAGGAGAGAACACCTGGACCACTTTAAGCATATTTAATTGCATGACAAACAGTCTGCTTTCACTCAGGCTGAAAACTATTTTATTTATGTCACGGAGGGACATTCTTATGGTTGTGAAAGAAAACTATCTCTTTCGTTTGAACAACACTATTTAAAGGAGAATTCCCCTTAATCAAACATGCAATAGCAATATCTTGTTTGCATACAGATACTTGTACTGCAGTGGCTTACATATATTTAGTGGTCTCTCATAATTCTTTCTGTATATATGAAATGTTTATTTATCGTTCCTTCTAACGGACTTTGATTTCTTCTACATTGGCAGTACCTTCCAAACATATTCATCAAAGTTTAGAATAAAATCAGGGATAAAGTATTCTTATGGTCATCCTGTAGGTTTATTGGAGGTGCTGTACCCTTCAAGTTCCAAAAAGGGAAATAACTTGTATAAAATCTTTATATTTTCGGGGTGCTCTAATCATAATTACTCCAACATTGGATAAGAAGGACTTTGAGAGCCGAAATTGTATGATCAATGTATGTCTCCTATTTTGGGCACACTGGACCGTTTTATCTTTGTTCTGAATGGTTAATTCAAAACATCAATCAAACAATCATTTAATCAGTTAAGTGATGTTCAAATCTGTCATTTTTATGCATTAAGGTTTGAAAAAGTACTCCAAGTATCTTATTGGTGCGAAGAAAACTGACGTCACATTTAGAAAAGATATCTCTTACAAGTCGCATGTGGCGGTTAAGACTTAAAAACAATTAAGACGAGATAAAGAAAATGGTCAATTGAACCAATTATTTCAACAATATTAGTTACAGGTCTTCTAAATTAATTAGAGATCTTCTTTTTTCTAAAGATCAAAAGGGCCCACCTGCATTGTACTGTGTTCTAGTGATTGCCATTAATATCCCATTTCTGCCACCTGTGTTTGAAAATCTTTGAAATCAGTATCAAACAAACACAGTATATCTAGGTAAATATATACTGAAATTGTATTACATAAACCATATTATAGATATGAGACAACACTGATCTCGATTTAATGAAAGGGGACTCCATCGACATGTAAATGGGTTCCATCTGAGGTTGAAACATTAAGATACTTCCCTGTCAAATACAAAATTGGTCGCGCTTTTTTTTGTTAGATCTCAACAGGAAGTAGTTAAGCGACAGACCTATTATAGAATTCACATACCGATGCTAATACCAAATATCAAGAAGCTGTTATTAGTAGTTGCTGTAATAACCAGCTACCTTTGTTTTTCGTTCTGTCACCACTTCACTATAAGTCGGATTTTTATCAGCCAATTATTTATGTCATGTACCTTTTGTTCAAATTCAAGTCATAATAATCTTCATGTAAAGGAAAAAAAGTTCAGCTTCTCGGATATAATAATACGTACTTTATCTAGGGACAAGAAAACCAAAATATGTATGTATATGAAACATGTTTATATGTTTTAATGAATGTTTAATTTTAACCTTTAACCTTTAATATCACCCATTTCCATTTTCTAGTTACTGCCACATCAAAATTTCTCATACAAGCCACGCAGAATCTTAAAGTCGTTTTGTTGCTTCTCAAACTTTATTCTTGGTACGACTGACAAATAGTGAAATGGGTTCACATACTCGTCAGTCCAATAACAATCCGATCTTTCTTCTCTGTAACTTTTGTTAGCAGCGAGTCTATATGACCAAAAAGGGTTTGAAGGTTCTCTACCTTTATGGAGAGTTATCTTCCCTTATGCATGGTGTATACATGTGCTTTTATATTTTTTCTCATTTTCCTGCAATAATAAAAGCAATGTACAAAAAGTTAGTTTTATTGGTTGTTGTCACATAATAGTGTTGGTTTTCTCACTAAGTCGAACAAGAAAAATAACACAAAACGCAAGGATATAACAGCATTGTATGAAATATCGTTCACATTTAAAACTTCAGAATTAATTTCACACTTATGGACGAAGTAACTTTCAAAAGAGGCACACAGAGAGTTATTATCTCATTTATTTATATTCTGACAAAAATTTGAAATATTAACAATGATATATCAAAGCTTATACTACTACTGAAATTGGATTCAATAGAAAAAATATTTATTTTCAAATAGTTGCGAAATATGTTGAACATAATAATTCTTTCAAAAATTCTCGTAAAGTAGATTGTTACAAAACTTAAATGTCAGTTATTGGCCAGGTGAGAAAAAGGTTGATTAGATAACTACCTTTACCTACAGCAAAGGGCCAGCATAAGAAACGACTACCTATTGTAGGTAGAGAAACCTTCCAAACATTTAATGCACTTATCTTTAACATAGTTCAAGTAGCTGTGGAGTCTTGGATAGATTTAATTGAAATTAATGAAATACTGTTTTGTATTTATTCACTCATGCTTTAAATAACAAGCAATAGATTTCAACATTAAAGCACACCTAGTATGTTTGAAATTAAACCCCTTTCATCTTCAAGATAACCATGTCTTAAGTTCTATAGAATTATTAAATTGAAACATACGAAATTATCTTTTTCTTCAAAGAGATACGACAGATTTCATTATTATAATACCGCTAAGCGTCTGTAAATTTGTCTCCAATACACTAGACTTGTTTTACTAGTATTTACAATCTTTTCATCATATTTTTTCTTTGCATTTTGTGGTGTTTATATTTCTCTTTTTAATATTTTGTGGTTTTAAATAATGGTAATAAATCTGCAAACTATTAAAAAGTAACTCCTTAAACATTAGAAACCTACCAATGTAGGATTTACTACATTGCTACTAATAATTTTTGAGTGGTATAATATTATAGTCACTTTAAGACGTTGGTGAGACCGCGCTCGCGGTTTTCTATATCATCATTGTATCATTATATGATTATTTTTGTTAGTTTAAGCTTAATACTCACAAGCAGCACTGTGAGCTATATCACAATACAGCTGTTTTAAGAAATGATCATGAAATGAGTTATTAATGAATATAAAATGATGATGGAGGGTTCACAAGCTAGGACCAATCGGGAAAACTAGTTTGGACCGTCACAGGGCACTGTCAGGAAAGGGCATCTTGGGAAGAATTCCGTAATTTCCAACTATGGAAATATTTACAGGCCATCAAAATATATAACAACTTACTATGATCTATTATTAACTATTAGCCTTAATATGTTTTACTGCTTTGACTCTAATGAGG
This sequence comes from Arcuatula senhousia, assembly GCA_963971305.1. Classification (NCBI taxonomy): domain Eukaryota; kingdom Metazoa; phylum Mollusca; class Bivalvia; order Mytilida; family Mytilidae; genus Arcuatula; species Arcuatula senhousia. Next base: position 51,481,176 of record OZ020312.1, on the reverse strand, counting down.
TATTTTGACATATTTACTCAGTTGTTTACTTTTGAAAAATGTTCTTTGCCTTAATATAATTACGTTATTTTTGTTTTATATTTATAACGACAATTTCGATAATGAAGTTTTATTTCGCTACAAACATTTAAATCATCATCTTATTTAACGGAATATACATTTTGCATTATTTTGTAGTTTTATTGGTGTCTAAAAGCTTGGACCTTTGTGCACATTTTCAAGATGATGCGCTGCCGCGCTTCATTAAAATGTGCTTGGGTTGACTCTTTTACACACCAATAAAGCTACAAAATATTGCATTCAATGAATAAATATTTAACTGGACTTGTTAGGCTAAAGTGAGGTGAATATCTATCTGAATGAGCTTTATTCAGGTGTGGTCATTAGGTTGGTAAGTGGTCAACTTTCCAGTGCTATAATACACCCTACAATTAGACTCGTATAACAACTCATAGTGGTTAGAAAATAATAGTTTTGTACTGAAAATGTCACCATGAAATCCTATCGTACGTAAACATGAACGTCAATAGAGTCTAGAAATATCCAAATATTTATCAAATCATGTTATAGATCAAATGAACCATAAGTGGCGATTTTCAAGTCGAATGGCATGATGTTGTTTTTCTTCTATTTTTATTTCATTTATATTTATTTTTCATTTATTTATATTCAATCTATTCCTTTTTCTGAAACTGCACTGTAAATATAAGTGTTAAGATTTAGAACACTTCTTGAACGCCTAAATGTGTTCCAATGAAACACTTTTGGAACATGTAAATGTGTTCTAAAACTTAACATGCATGTTCAACTTTTAACACCATGTGTGCAAATTTGGAATGGCATGTGTTCATATCTGGAACACCATGTGTACATTTGTTGAACACTGAGTGTTCATAGCTGGAATACTATGTGTGCATATCTGGAACGCTATGTGTGAAATTGTTGAACATATGTGTTAAAATCTGGAACATGTCCTTGTGTGCAATATTGAACACATTTACGTGTTCAAAGGCATGAAACACTTCTGGAACACATGGACTGTGTTCAAGACATAAATGTTCAAATCTAGAACACTATATGTATATAAATCTGGAACACTTTTTTATGTGTTCCAGATCAAAGTGTTCAATAATTTTCTTTGGGATATTCTGTGAAATAAAAGCAACAATAAATTTCTAATTTTCAACTTTTTTATTTCTAAGCAATTATTCAACAATAGAATACAAGAGACAATTGAAAATACGTCTGTATGAATTACTACAGGGAAATTTACATTTGAAAAAAAATACAATTAAAATTTATGCATTTACTCGAAAAATAATCTTAAAATTATGTTACTATATTATATTATAATTATAATATTTTCGAATTGAAATAAGTTTCATATCCAATAACAAGCAATTTTCATATTTTTTCATAACAAAAATAAAATTTGTAGTAATCTAAGAAACATTGCATAACACTTGGGATAGTCTATATCCACTCAACAACTGAGTCAAGGTGGAGGTCACACTATACTGCCTAAGTGTCCCCTACAATGTATATGCCAGTGTCGGTGCCATCTTGTCGGAAGACTACAAGGTGGGGCAGTACCAGTGCCTTAGTTTCTAATTCTTTCTGAACTTGGTCATCATCAGCATTCTAGAAATAAAAAAAATAAAAAAAGATTTTTCCTCATTCATCCAACAATTAATTGTAATAAAAATGGTGTATTGCTGAAGGTCATAAACTTCTTTAATAGGCAATACATTTTTGTAAATGTTGATGAACGATGAAAACAGACTTTAAATAAAATATAATTAAAAAATGGTTTTGAGTTGTGTTTATATCACGGTGGAGTTATACATATATAATCAAATAAATTAAATCCCTGTGTATTCCTAATCGCTAATCACAGTGTGTACTAAGTTTAGCAAATTTTGTTCAGCAGTTTCAGAAATTCAGAGGAATTTGTATCTGACACAAGACTGAAGACAATCCCTAAATTCCTTTGTCAAAAAAGATAATCACCTCAGATATGTTGTTTTCACACAGTCATTTCCCATCATTCTGTTGGTACAATCTTCATGATGACTCTAATATCATAAAAATAAAAATATATTTTATATTACCATGATTACATGTACATTGGATAATATACATTAACACATGAATAATGGAGTGGTGTTCGTGGGTATCAATTTTCGTGAATTGCTGAAAGTATGGTAGTTAGTGGGTTTTTTAATTCGTAGTTAAGGTTTACAGTATGGAAAGCAATATAAAATTCGGGTTCATGTTAATTATCTTCAACACAGTCATCAGAAATTCTATGTTTCCTGTGAACATGCACTTTAAATGTAATCCAATTGCGTGAAGTAATCTCAAAGGAACCTATTGCATATGGTACGTCAAAGTTTGTGATTTCTGACAAAATGTTTACTAAAGTCATTAAAAACAGATCTTGGAAAAGAATACTATTTATCTCATTATGACTTTGAAACACGCAAAAATATAGCAAAATTTAGAATATCTGACCACTTTCTTGAAATTGAACAAGGACGATACAAAAAAATTCCTAGAGATCAACGTTTTTGTAATTATTGTAAAAATCAAAATAGTATTGATGATGATCGAGCTCCACTTTTTTCTTCATTGTGACCATAACAAAATTTATAGAAAAATTCTTTTTAAAGACTATGAAATAAACTTTGACCATTCTGAACAATATAATTTAACCAAAATATTATCCCCAACAAATTTTAGGCAAACTCAGAGTCTTGCCTCCTTTATAAAACAGTCATCAGAACTGAGGACAGGAGACTCAAAGACTTGATTTTGTCTTTTTTTTTTTTTTTGTTTATTGTCATATATGTATAAATTATGTCACAAATCATTTAAATGTTGATTTCTTGACAAATAAAGATTGATTGAAATTGCCTCAATAAAAGCAGCACAAGCTACAAGCGAACTTTTCTCCTTCTGTGTAATGTACAGTTTTATATAGGTTTACCATTAACTTGTCATTCAAATAAATTAAACATACGTGAAAATCAGGATTCTTTGACGTCTTGTTCTTTAAAACATTCAAAACATTGAAAACACCGCCAATTTTTATCGATTTCCGGTCTGACTGCACGTGCGTAGTGGTTTGGAAGCGTGGGTATTTGAACACTTACTGTTCAACGAAAAAGTGTTCTGTCGGACACCTAATGTTCCAGTTCTGAACACATTACAATTCTGTGATATAAGTCTTGATAAAAAACATTTATTTATCTTTTCTTTTCGGTTACTGACTGAATTTAAAGAGACATCATCAAAAACTTTCAAGAAACACGTGGTGTGATCCTGGGTGTGATATATTTATATAATTTGTTAGAGCCCGATAGCTTTGTCATTGTCATATTTCGAAAGGCTGGGAAATTAGTCAACTAAGCAACACATTTTATTGATTTTATGATATTATAAAATTATCCAACACTAAATAGGAACTTAAACCAACAAGAACCTATTTTAGTATAAACAGACACATAATGTTCCCTGACTGAACACATTTTTAAAACTTACGTGTTATAATTTGGAACACTTAGTGTTCCTTACTTTAACTGGCGTGTTAAACTTTGAACACTTGTGTTCAAAATTGAACATACGGTGTTAAAAAAAGGAACGCGTCTGGACGCGTCATGCGTCCGGCGTATTTGCAGTGTGCTATTTGTGTCTTAATAAAAGTAAAAAATATAGACACAAAGTTTAGTACTTTCATATTTTAAAGTGCAATTTATTTTGAACAAGTATTTGAACTCAACCAAAAAGAATTAAAATGCCACAAAATTTTGACATCTCAAAACTGCATATTTTACCCCACGTAAAACTGCAAGCGATTAAAGGATTAGTTTATTTATAACGTTACATAAGTCAATACCTTTGTATTATAATATTTTGTACAAATATTTTCGTTCTTTCATCGAAAAATGCCTCTTCTTTCTTGATAAAACCTTATATATTGAAGTTGTTAAAAAGAATATTAAGTAAATATGCATGAAACATAATTACTATGCATAATGTAAATAGCCAACATGAGAATCAAAATTATAATTCTTAATCTAATAGTTTTCGGATTCATGTAAATGACCTTATATTCGTGGTTTCCTCAAACAAAAGACATTTTATTGGATCTTTTTTTGTTTGTTCTTGGTTTGGAGACTTCATGTATTCTTTTTTTCGGTATTGTTTGCCACGTACGAAAACCACGAAATTAAACAACAGTTTACATTAAGTGTTCAAAAACTTGTGAACAACAGACATGTCCGGAAGGACTTCGATGCTGTCCCACACAACAGAGAACTAAATGGGAATTTCCCCTATCCCAATCCCAACTAAGGGTTTAAGCAAGTATTTGCACGACAAGTTAAAATAACAATAGCACTTATGAGTGATATCCTAAAAGTCAAAGACAAAATCTGTTCCACGAAAACACACAAACAAAATATTTATAAATGAGTTATGCCGACTCACATCGTAACGGGAGTGAAATCAATTGCTCTGAAAGGCTTAAGATTTCGATTGTTGCAGCACATGATCCCAAAATTAATAGAGAGTGGCTTGGCTCTTCTTGATAAGTTAAACTGCAGTGTCAAAACTTGAAAATGCATGGTTTTTATTTTAAATGTACACTTCTCTATTTCAGGTTTGAATCCTCATCGGCCAATATTCTTCCACCACGTGAAAATTCATCCCAACCCAATAATAACCCCGGGGACATTACATCTGTCGATGGCGGGAAATATCAGTTACGACCTGCCCAGACGAATCTCCATAGAGATGAGAGTGACAAAGTATTTCTTTAATAGGATTCCTTTTAGTCTTCCTTGCTTTGATAATAAAATAGGATCATGGTAAGTCAGAGTGTCTACAGTGGTAATACATGGTGAACTGTGTAGAGCTAAAAATCAGAAAAACAGCGATTAATACTTCGGTTTACTTTTATGTAAATACAATTTGCATTGACGTTACGCACGATATTGCGTCCTTGTTAAAATACAGCATTTTCCTGCCTTAATAGTGTCTTTTACATGCTTTCAATATAATAAATATATTAAGCCTGCCTATTGTTATAATCGTAAAAGCATAACCTTTTTAAATACTCTCTGTACGATATTCTGCTTTTAAAATGAAATGTGCAAAATATGCGAAAACTCCGTGAATTCATGTAAAAAACGCTTGTCCGGCGTAACAAAACTTCGGCTATCCGAACAAACAAAACTATCTTGCGGCCAAGTTACAAGTCTGAACTTAGTGAAATTTTGCATAAAGCAATTTCTTCACATATAAATTATGGCTCCATTCTCGAAATAGAGTTTCCAAAAGAGTAAAATGCGATTTTCAAGAAAAATTGAATTCGTAGATTGTGGGTAGATTTCGCAGAGTGGCGAGTTAGTAAACTTCAGCAGGTTATTGGAGAGTTCACTGATAAAATATTTTCTCCGCGAATGTTGGCATTAAGTTAAAGTTCATTAATTCAACAAGTTTATTTTGAAATTACAAACGTTTAACATAAAAAACGACCACGTAGTATCATTCTGAAAAAGTCTCACAATTTGTCCAAACCTAGTTTTTTGCGGTTTTGAAAGAAAATATGAAATTTTAAAAGTTATTTTAGAAAGAACATCAACTCAATCAATTTAAATGAAATTATTTTCAGAAAGTTCCCATATTTCTGATAAATATTTTTCAAAATGAACTCCTTAGAAATTCAAAAAGTTGAGAATCTAGGCAAAAGCAATAGTCCCACGATTTGTCCAATCCGCATTTTTTTAACGTTGCATACGCATAAACGTTATGCGTGAATTCTAAAGGTTATATATAAAGTTAACAATCGACAAGAATTAAAAAAAAAAACCTACATGTCCTACATGTTTTATTTTTTTATTAAAATCAAAACAAATCAAAACAATTCTAACCTGAAATATCAAATGTTTAAATATTTACTAAATTAGAATATTTTTAAACTGACAAAATTTGTCGAATCCATCACAAAGAGCGAAATACTACAGAATTGGAAAAAAACGGAAAGAAATGATGAAAAAAAAAGTTACGAAAAACATGCAAACAAAATCAATGAAAAAGAAAAACATCCAACACATAAGATTTCAAGTAGCGCATTGTATAAAAGAGATGAACACCAAAAAGTTAACGATAAGAAAGGGAAACCGCAACATGCGCAAAGGTTATAATGCACACCAGGTGAATGCACAATAGTATTTTATTATGCTATTAAAAAACATGCACAAAAAGATTATTTTAATCGATATTTTTTTAAGGAAATATATCAAAATATTATGAATTACTAGTAGGTTGTGATACAATATTCAACTTATTTCTTTGCCAATTTCAGAGGCCGGAAGGCAAACACATCGATCTAGATTATAATGGCTGACTTAAAGTTGTAGTATCCGTGCACTTGTTTAGCGGTCAAATTCGGTTTAATCTATATTATAAGCCGCAATTTGAGCTCAGCAACTAAATTCCCTTTTTTATCAAACAGCATTAAGTAAGCACAATAAGACACGCGCATACATAAAAAATATCTAATATTAGAAAAAAAGAAATCGTCGAAATCTGACGTTACCACAGAGGACGCAATAACGTGCGTAACGTCATTGGATACACTAAAAGTATTAAAATAAAAATTCTTAATCATAAAACCTATGTTTTGAAATTTGTAAAATAAAATTCTTCTCTCGCTGTTTTGAAACCCATACAACTTTCATTGAAACTTAGAATTGGTTGATTGTTCACAAACACAAGGAAAAGAGATTATGTCTTTAGTGGCTGACATTAACTATAAACATATAATTACTGGTACGATAATGACATATAAACACCTTATTAAGCTTGGTAGACCTCACACAGTGCCTACATAAGACACGGTAATGACAACACTTTAATCAGGTTCTCTCTTACGTACATCTTCTTATAGTCCCTGAGTTTTACTATTCTTATGTCACGGTAATAGGACCGTCCAATTATCGTAATTGGTCCTAGTATAATTGAATTATATTGTTAGAAGGGACATTTTTCATTAAGCGGACTATCTTTTTGGTATCTTGGTCCATTAAGTTGGGCTCTTTCGCAATGTTTTTCTTCTTAAATTAGAACTTTCATTCATTATGCTAGACTAAAAGTAGTTTAACTGAAATTTGATAATATTATTTTGACAACATGAATAGTTTTTAAAATGATATATTCTATTTTTATCAATCCTGGATCCATAAATGAGGAAGAGGGATAAGTTTGGTGCCACTAAACCCGGTTTCGTTACAATTAGATTCTCCAGCAGATATCTCCATTGTTTCAGTCGTTGTTATCCAAATTACTATGAAAAATATCCCCAACTTATAACTTTTCAGTTATAAATACGATTATAAAACAGAATATTGCAACAATAAAAGAAAGAAAGAGAGAAACAAAAACAACTGCCAAATAAGCCGGACAATGAAGAGAAAAGAAAAACCATCTATCAAAGAAAAAAAAAGACAATGCAAATCTTTTGTCGATCTTAATTTTTAAAAAAAGTTCAGAAAAGTCTTCGTTTTTTTTTGTGTAAATTTATATATATTTATTTATTATTTTAAAATATCTTTTTCAGCAAGTACGAAAATATTTGTTACAATCTAGAAAAATTTGAAAAACGACGAAGATGTCCGAAACGATTAAGACATTTGAACATTCAGTGCTACTGTCCATTCCGTGCAGGAGTATTCAGTGTGAAGAACCTGGCCGTCAATATACCAAAGATCGGAGGCTATGCCGGATCTCTTGTCAAAGTAAGAGTAAGCAAATTTCATTTATTTCACTGTGTATTGATGTTATCCTAGGAGGTTGTTGTGTGCTTGTTAACTTGCATGTGTACTTTGCACTAGCTTGTAAAAAAGCAAAATAGTTGTAGCTGCTTTAAAAAGTTGTCTTCATTACTTACACCATCAGAAATAGACTTTTGACGTACTGTGCTCGAATGGCCATTGTTTCTTTATCATCTTTTGCTTCTATGATATTTTTGGGGGAATACCGGTCTTTCGGGAAATTTGTTTTTTTTGCCTTCTAAATGATGTGGTTCAGGTGGTGCTCCTCTATGATTAAAAGAGCCGTGTTGTTGAAAGACACAGGTCTCCTATAATTGAACCTTTCAATAAATTCTGTTGCTTTGAAATGATGATCGCGAAGGAACACGAAAAAAATCTAAGTGCGGTCTAGATAACTAATTAAAAACGTTAATACAAAGTGGTTGACATGACTGACATTTTTCAAATATAAGAACATGTAGAGATTTTCTTCCATTTAATTAAGTTGTTATGAGTTTCATTTTGTGGAGGATGAGACCAAAGGTAATACAATTTCTCTAAATAACGAATACCACGCATACGTCGACTATATGAACCATTTATAAAAGGCAACACTTGTGCGTTCTGATAGCATATATTTCTTTCAATTATACCTCACAATCTTTGCTTATAATAAGAAGTACTTGCCACTTCCAGTAGCATAAACAGTTCATTAATTGCTCGTATATCAGATTATTAATTTACTTTAACCACATACAAATCCTAGATTCCATGGCACGTGCAGAAAAGTCATTCAAATTATGAAAGGTGGACCAGCTATCATTTCTGACAGTGATACTTATATTACGAGACCACCTAAGAAGTCACGCCTCAGGCTTTAACCATCTTGTTGTTAGTTTTGTCAGTTCCCCTTCATTTAATTTCTTTTGTATTTTACATCAGATTCTGAATAGCGGAAAATGATTATATGATTTACCCCAAATAATTAATATTTATCTATTTACCTTCATATGCATCTATAACAAAACATGTCTTGTACGATGAAATGACTAGTAAACTATTACAAGGTTCATGTACGCCCTATTAACGGCGCTTAACCTTCCTATTCAATGGCATTTTAATGAGTACAAATGATTATACGTTACCTCAGTAAACAAATACGAATTTCCTTCCAATTTCTATGGAAAATACAATACTTTTTATAACATAAAAATTGTTTTGACAATATTTACAAAATGTTCTCTCCAATTACATTGATTTTTGTTTTGCTCTTTTTAATTGAAAGCACATAGCACCTTTCGTCCAGAAAGATAGCATTAATGAAAAAGAAGGGAAAAAAAACCGTCAAAATGTTATACATGAAATGCTGAGCAAGCATATAACTGACTTTTGTTTAGATAACATAATCAGATCTCTTGAACCATATGAAATTGTGGTGTTAAGTCGGTCACCCTTTCGACTTATCCAACATGGGTTCATATCCAACATAACGTCACACTTCCGTGTCACATACAATGTGAAAATATACTAGGACAATTAAAAGTCCACTGTCTTTTTTTCTACCACGGCGAGCTATATCTTTTATCCGAGTCTTCTGTTGCCCTTTTCGGTATTATTGTCTGTCGCGCCTGTTTCACTATACTCTTGTTCTCCTATAGCAATTAAATTCGTTAATCATAATTACATGGAAGGTCCAGACACCTTAATTTTGTTGCGCCTGACACCCGATTTGCATAATTTATCAAAACTCATCAGAAACTTCCTGACACCATATAATTATGCAACAACAAAACCTAAATTAACCTTAAAAACGATAATTATAAGAGTGGTTATCTTTTGCTAGTCATTATCGGCCCATAGTTTAAGTGCAGTTCTCTGTAAGAATCAGGCAAAATTTAAAAACTTTGAATCATGATTTTAAAAACACACGGTTTTGACAATAAATTGTCATTCAAATAGCCTTCTAATGAAGAAATAAACATAAGTTGTTGTCTCGAGTGTCAGAGGATGGAGAGAAATTTCTGTTAAAATTATAGGAATTTAGTGTGACTTGACAGAGTTATCCCTTTGATTCAAATTTTATATGCATTTCAACCAAAATATATCTCAAATTACTGACTTTTAAAAAAAGTGCCAATGCATGTTTTGTTACTTTTTAAGCATTTTGAACAGTATTTTGAAGTCAAACTCGTGTGTTTTTTTTAATCATGATTCACCCATTGCCCGATTCTTACAGAGAATGGCCCGTTTTTTTCTGCCTCACAATTTATTATCTCCTTGTTCTTTCTGTTTCAAAAAACTAAAAGATATAGATCACTTTGATTCTGTTAATCACTCCGTGCTTTGCTACTCGGATTACACTTGGCATGACCTCGGTTTTTTAGTTACTTTTAGAACTTGTAAAATATCTAGGGGTATGCCTTTTACTTGACTTTGTTCTTTTCAAATTTTGATTTATTGAAATGAAAACTGTCATTATTTGTTTTTTCGTTGGGGTATGAATAAAAGGATTTTGAACATTGTATAATCCGCGTAAATAAATATAAATAAATTTGATTAAAATCCTGCAATTTGATTGGACGAAAAAACATTTTATATCTCATTGAAAAAAAATCACAGGGAAACGCCCACTTTTTACAGAAGGTGATACCATTTCTGTTCTTTTTAGTAAAATTTTAATGCTTTTTTAATCGTTTTGAAAATTTATTTATAGGGAATGACTGTTATGTTTTTTTTTCATTGAGGTATGAAAAACAAATTTGCACATTGTATAATCCGCGTAAAATACTGCAATTTGACGATTTTTTTTCATATCCAAATGAAAAAATATTTCTTGGGGAAACGCCCACTTTTTACAGGAAGTGACACAATTTTTTCGTTCTTTTAAGAAACTTCCATGTTATGAATCGTTTTGAAAATTTATTTCTAAGGAATGACTGTAATATTGTTTTTTCCTTTTAATGGGGATATGGCAAAAATGTTTTCCACATTTAGTATAAACCGCTTCATTGTGAAATTTTAGTTTTTATTGAATAAAAGGGGATACTGTAACTGCAAGCGTACTGCTGACAGAAAAAATTACAAAAAATCTGCAATAAAGCCGTAAAAATGATCACTGTGGTCAAATTAAAGAAATCAACCTTCATTCGTTTAACATTGTCGATGTATCATCTATGTTAGAGTCTTTCCATTGAAACAGACAAGGTCGATCAAATAGACGATGAAAAAATGTTCAGGGACGGTTTTATACTCATGTGAACAATGTATTACGTTTTTTCAGTGCAGAACTTTAAAGCATACTGAAACAAATGCTAGAAAATTAAAACGGCAAATTTTGAGAACAGCAAGAGCATGAAGAGGGTTGATTATGGTCGTTTTTGAGTGGGTGAGTGAGTGAGTTGGTATTTTACGCCCTTGCAACGCTTTATAGATTATTTAAAGGCGATGAACATGAAAAGTATGATAAAATGAACATGCAATGATGATGAGAAATGAAATATGTAGGAAACAAAGGAACGGTTAATTTTGAAGACCACAGGAAAAGGGGAGAGATGGGTAGTGGCGGAAAATTTTGCCTATTTGGTGCACAACTTGGCGGTCCACAAATCAGTCTTTTTCGTGCATGAAGCGTGGCACACTTCACACACGTTGGCCCACTATGGTTTGTGGTCAGGTTTTCCGCATTAAAGCCTGACGACCCCGGCATTTCTTATATTCAACCACCTGGGGCACACATCCCAGTCACTTTATGGACTAAGCGGCATGATCCGATGTCAGGTTTCTGAGCGCTCTTCAGTGGACTTTTACCGACAAGCTTAGCGCTGCTGCGGGCCCATTCGCCTCCCAGGCCCCGCACGGGACTGGTCGCTTTTTAAAAGTGAAATAGCTACTTTTGTCACTTTGAAATGATCAAGGATAATGTATATGTATAGTTTAAACAAACGTTTTATCAAATATCCTCTCAGCATTGGCTCAAATGAGATGTAAAATTGGTTTCTCCTAAAAATGGCTCAAAACTTGTAATTTTATGTGCATTGTTAACCGAAATAATTATGAGCGGACCATTTCACAGGGCTGCAAAATTTTGAAATCGGGTTTTTAATTATTTCTGTGATTTCTCATGTTATACTCATTATTCAATCCGGGGAACTTGAAATTGTTGAGAGATAACTAAAGGATTGGTTGCGATAAGACCCCCGTTAAGCCCATCATAAAAGTCAAAAACAAAGTAAGATAAATTCTACCACAAAATGTCTTGTTGGAAAGGTATATGTTTATATTTGTTGAAATTAAACGTCTGTAGTATAAAAGCTCATTTTATTTAAAGGAATGGTGCTTGAAATGAACCACCTCAAAAGATTTTAACATTGTGCCTATGGAAAAGTGGTCAAATTGAGTGATATATATCCTTCCCGGAAGTATAGTCTTGCACGCGGAACCAGCTCAACATTTTGTTCAAAAACTTGTGTTACTTTAACACATTTTGGGTGAAAGTTTCAAGCTGGTTCCGCGTGCAAGACATACTGAATGAAAAAATTAAAAGATTATCATTTTTAACCTCATAGTCAGTAGTTTCAAAATATTCAAAATATCTGAGTTTTCTTTGTTTTTCTTAAGATTAGTCATTATTTTTAATTCAAAGCTGTTGTTCAAACAAAGGTATATATACCAGGAACCTTTCATAGAATTGACAAAGATTGTCTTCAAGTATATTAGCAGAATTTGAATGTATTGAAGGAAGGTCTACCGTGAAATATTCCTTACCTCAAGATGAAATTTTCATTCAAATGGTATACGATATTGAGATGTGGAATAATATGTGGAGATGTGGGTCAATTTTGAGATGTGGTATAATATGTGGAGATGTGGGTCAATTTTGAACACGATTTTCCAACTTGTGTGTATGAAAAGTATTAAAAAGTATTCTTTCATAACAGCACAAACATTTGGATTCAAAATTAGGTATTAAGTAACAAGTTTTGAAAAACTTTATTATTTTTTGCCTGTAGATGGGCCAAAATAGGGCCTTATCGCAACCCATCCTTTTACCCCCAAGATGGCGAGTCCTAGATTATTACAGAATTCCATTAGCACACAATTATTTTTTTTAATAGTCCGATTTTTGAAAATATGCCAATATGGGCAAATTTGTGCTTTTATCCTATCTTGTCCTTAAACATAAAAACTTAATTCTTAGAAGCGCAATTGGATTCATATTATCATTTGCGCAAATAAGTTCATCCTGTCCACAAATATGTTGACGCAGTAAAGTTGTGGCGCAAAAGGACGCCAAAGTGGAGCAATTGAATATCATCCCTTCATATCACCCACACCGACAACAACAGCAACAAAAACAACATCTTATCCCAAACCGATTTACGGTAAAATTTTGCTTTGTTTAAGGCATTAGTTTAATATAGTAAACATGACATTGATTTCAAATTATTAACGGGGCACTGTCAGCACCCTTTATCCATGACACGAAAGTTTGGCACTTATCTCCTACCATCGTAAATACTTTGTCAGATCATCAGATTTGATAAGTACCAAGTCGATACATAGTATTTAGTACGTTCAACATGCCACGGGGAAGTGTAAACTGTCAAAACTCAATTGACATGTCAAATGGGTTCAAGTTTGTCAATCATATCAGTAAACTAATTCAGTTTAAACTTCTTTTAATTTACGTTGTTGTTTTTAGACATGCCTTGATCAATAACAAAATAACATCAGAGTTGTTTTGGGAATTTGCAGATACTTCTACTATCCTTAACTTTAGAATAGTGCGCATTCAATTGAACCGGTTTTGCAACATATCGATTCTATTTTTCTTGGAAGAAAATTATGACAGAAAATTTGACATTATCATGACCAACTGTAGCAAAATTTGTATAATACATTTCTATAAAAAATTTCAACCAAAATTTTGATGTAGTATCATACAAATGTAAGCAATGGGATAATCCGGACCTGTTCGAGTGAGTTTGGCATTGTATTATATATTGAGAAAGTCCGTACATATAAAACATGAATTAAATATGGTTTTCAAGACTCAGCAGTGGCGCTCCACTCAAGATTAAAAAAAATACCAAACACTATTTATGCAATAAGAAAATGTATTGTCTTTAAATCGTCTCGTAGAAAGATCATAGCATAGACCTGTATATATATATATACAGGTCTATGATCATAGAAAAAGGTTTTCTTATCGAGGGTATACTGTCTTCGAGTTCTCGGGAGGAGGGGGGATTATGGTGTATGATGATGGAATACGTTATGTTATGTGGTTGTGTGTCGCCTTATATTAGAACAAAGCTGTCTGGTTTCTGGGGGTTTTAGCTCAGTGTAAATGAAGCTGTTCTATTAGTTGTCTAAGAACAAATTGTCGTTAATTGTGACGTAAAATTAAAAAATCCAGTTGATTGTTTTAACTTTACAATAGACATGTATTTTACTGAATGATACATATTTGATATTTTCAATTTGTTATTGCAGGGAGACTATGGCGTAAGCCTCAGAGTTCTTGACGAGGAGGACGTCGAATTGGGCTGTCTAGATTTACGATTCTCTATGAAGAAACGAAACAAAGGATGGCTATTTCGGATTTGACGAAGTAATGGAATGTTCTTTAAAATGCGAGGTGATAAATACGGGTTAATATTTACATGTATGTTGAAATGTTTCAAAGTGATCGACACGAAATCCGCGTAGTTATGTCCTTTTCTACATAAACAATATTGTTCCCGGATTGTACAATATAATTAAAAATGTTGATTGGAACACAGCTACTGAATGTGTGCGGCATCAACACTTTACTGAAGTTAACAAGATGAAAACTGACCCATAATGCCAGCTGGATTACAGGTTTAATCTGGGGTAACCGAAGAACTCAACTGAACACGTGTTTAAAGAGAACAAATGTATATTTTACATGTGTTGTATTTTGGTTGACTTTTGTATAATGTCATTATTTTATGTCATATTTTGGGTAATCATACCATTCCCAGAGTTCTGTTACGTCTTTCATTTAGAGTAATATGTTACAGATTAATATCCAACTTCTTAATAAGTACTTACTTTCATACCTTCCATTTTTCCTCTTTTTTCGTCAATACCGTTTTACTTTCGGGGAAATTTATATTAGTATCGACTTGTATATCTGACCATTGAAATTTATTTCAAAATGAATGAAAATCATAAATAATTTCTGAATAATCGGACTTGTCATGTGGTATTTCATAGTTGCTGACCGTCTGGAGCCACATATTTTATGGACAGTCTATTTTACAACAAAAATAAATTTAAAGGCAAGTAATTTACCATAATTTGGATAGGGACAGATATTTTCTTCAAAGTAAGGTCTGTTATAATTTCTGGTTCAGTCAGTTTGTTATACCAAACGGTTTATTTCATATTAACATGTACATAACTAATACAAAAAAAATGTTTTAAATTTGAATGAATTGTACAGTGTATATATTATTTATGAAAATAAATATGAAGTATTTGAATTAAAAACAAGAATAAGACACAATGTCCAGCCTCGCACCACGCCCTTATCCCGCAATTACAGAAAATGAAGACTTAAGTTGTGTAATAAAGTTCCGGACAACATATTTTGCTCCTTTTTCCTTCTTCTTAAAAGATAGAAATGGCTATATGAATAAGAAGAGAATAGAACAATTAAGCTATAATATGCAAAACATGAACCTATATTAATTGACTACTTAAGATCAACCTATTAGTAGAGTATGACGAGCCTTAGTGTTTAACGATTTTAAAATTGACACGTACAATGTCATATAGCTTTGCGCATGGAGCCTAAAGTTGATGGCAGGGTATAAATTTAAGGTGGTTTTTGTTTGTTCAGTAGCGGATCCAAGGATAAGCATACCGAGCGTACACCCCATAAAAGCGACAAAACATAAGTTTTTGCAGAAAATCAACGTAATAAACACTTTTAAAATATCAAAAAAAGAATTTTCACCCCCCCTAACTAAACTAAATTTTTGGACACGCCCTTGTTCTTCATTATTCACCGATGCATTTAAATCTAATGGTTAGCCTGCTTTCAGACGGGGCGAAAAAATGAAAAGTGAAGCTTCGTTAAGTTATTAACAAATGTCAAGCAAAAATCATATCTTCCACTCAACAACACGAAAAAAACCGCACATTACAAAACATCCGCATAAAACGACTAAACTGATATCAGCAACGTCACATCACATCAAAAGGAAAATGAATGCAGGCGCATCAATTGGAGGGGAAATCAGTTCCTGCTTATATTAATAAATTCCCTATTAATAAATCCCCGCGTTATCAACGATTAACCATGTTAAATTAATTGTCATTCTGGGCAAACTACTTTGCAATAGGCTATCCTTCCTATTGAAAGAAGGGCTGATTATGCCATTGTCGAACACTGTCAATAAAAATGCCACTTCAATGTCCCATATTTTTTAAGAAGCGACCATTTGATTTTTATGGGGATATGGCTATGATGGAAATTCCTGAGTTTTTGGCATCCTGCCTTTTTATTCCAAATTCCGAATTTGGAATTAAAAGGCAGGATGCCAAAAACTCAGGAAAGAAAAGGGCAAGACAGTACTTTATTGTAAATAAAGAAATGGAGCAGTCGCGCACGGCAGTCAATCTTCTCGCCCGTTACATTAAAATGTTAGTCAAGGTGACCTTAAGGCCTTTATGAAAAAAGTTTTCAAAAACATTGAGCCTTTTTCAAAATATAAGCAACTAAAAATATGGCGGGAAAATACTTCTCTAGATTTTCATAGGAATTTAATACATGTACATTGAAAATTCTTCTTCTATTTAACATAAAATTATAATTAGAATTGGAAATTTTTAAAAGATGTTTATAATGACCTTCTCTAATTAGTTCTGAACAAATATCAGAAAAACATGTTGGAAAATTTTTAAGGCATTTGAATGGATAAAAGCTGAAAATCCCGAAAATGTTAAATATCTGAGGCTCGTACTCCCTTAATCTGGAAAGATGTCAATTACTATAGTATTATTGCGTAAAGTTTTCCATATTGGCTGAGTTATTGGTCCAAGGCTAGTCATATTGGACTGAGGCGAAGCCGAAGTCCAATATGGCAAGCCGAGGACCAATAACTCAGCCAATATGGATAACTTTACGCAATTATACCTTTATTGACTAACCTAACCAATATGGCTGACATGCCATATTGACTAGTCCAATATGCCATATTGACTAGTCCAATATCCATATTGGACGGATAAATTACATATTGGCGTAGTTTTGTGTTTATATAGTATAGGCTGTTTTCATCATATTTAGACAAATATTTTTATGTTAGTCAATAATATCCAAGATATACCCACTAACCAAATATCAGTCCTCTACTAATTGGAATTGCCGAGATATGCACCTTAACCAAAACTTTTACCCGAGTTATTCATGCTGAAAAATGTATGTCAAGGTGACCTTTTTTTCGGTTTTGATGCTGATTACTATCCAGGATGTACCCACTGCCAATATCATCTCCAGTAGTTGTTGAGATGTGGACCTTAACCAAAATTTTAACGGAAAAATGTAGGTCAAGGTGACCTAATTTTGGTACGGATATTATTGATGTTCAAAATGACCCAACATCATTTCTCTACCACTTGCAGTTGCTGAGATATGGCCCTAAACCAAGACTTTAGCCCAAGTCGTTTGTGCGGAAAATGTAAGTCAAGATTACCTAATTTTGATACGGATGTTTTGTACCCACTGACTCAATACCATCTCTCTATCACTTGCAGTTGCTGAGATATGGACCTTAACCAAAACTTTAAACCAAGTCGTTCATGCGGAAAATGTAGGTCAAGGTGACCTTATTTGATACGGATGTTGGTTACTATTAAGAATTAACTGTAATTAATTTTTGGTTTATTGAACCATAAACTGAATTTTTCATGGTGCACATTGAATAATCCGCGAAGCGGATTATGTTAAATGTGCACCATGAAAAATTCAGTTTATGGTTCTATAAACCAAAAATTTATTACAGTTAATTCTTATAAATAAATTTTATAGTACATTTCGCATAAAAAAATATTAAAATTACATTTTTAATAAAAAATATTTTAAAATCAGCTAATCAATCTAGCGCATTAATATTTACACCTATCAATCAAAAAGCACGCGGAGTCCGTGCAACTGCAAAGTCAAAACTATAAAGGTTGTATTCCGGTTTAATCTGGATTTGACATTTAGATTTTGCATGGGCTTTAATTGCACGATAAAAAAAATCATAAAAAATCTTTCTGTTTTTTATAAGTTAACGAAATAAAAAATCTTTCAATGTAAATGCAACTAATAATTCTCTATTTTTTTAATTATTAATTATATCTTTGATTAAGAGGAAATTTTGCCAAATGATAAAGTTGTGTATTAGATGTTGTTTTGAGATTCTGAAAACCGGTTTAACTGGTTTGACAGTAGATTCATTTGGGCGGAGTTTGCCATCAATCATTAACCATTTGTATTTTTAGTGGGCGTATATAAGTAGCTGTGTAAGCCAATCGAATTCTTTGCATGATTTTTTGGTTCATTGAAAAATGGTCTAAATTTCTGAACAACGCAAAAGACACTAGAAATACTCTTAAATTTATTTATTTTAAGATGTACCCACTGACCTAATACCATTTCTCTATCACTTGCGGTTGCTGAGATATGGACCTTAACCAAAACTTAAACGAAGTTGCTCATGCAGAAAATAAAGTCAAGGTCACTTAATTTTGGTACAGATGCTGGTTACTATCCAAGATGACCTTACCTACCCTATATCATCTCTCTATCACATGCAGTTGCTAAGGTATGTACCTTAACCAAAACTTAAGCCCAAGTCATTCATGCGGAAAATATAGGTAAAGGTATTTTTGGGGGTACAAATACTGACTACAATCAAAGATGTACCCACTGACCAAATATCATCCCTCTTTGATGTTTAGTTCCCAAATTATTGACAAAACAAAAACCATTACGTGCGAACGAACAAACCAAACGCTTTATCCATTACTCAAATCCATTGGGCTTGGGGATAAAAAGGCAGGATGCAGTTTTTGGCTTAAAAAATATACGGTTAATTTAGAAATAAAAAATGTGCGCGCTAGCGCTCGAAAAAAAGATCCAGGCTCCAATTTTTCCGATAATAAAAAGGCAGGATGAAAACAATAAAACATGTTTTGTGTCCTACCTTCTCTTATAGATAGTCATTATCAAAGCACAAAGCAAAAATCAAAGGAGTATGTTCGGAAAGGGCCAAAAACGGCCCTAAATTTCAAATTCGAGACAGCTACAAAATAGTGCTGCTAGAGTGGTCATAAGACTCTGTACTGTATGAAATATTATAGATTGTGCATGAATTGTTTACTTTCATGAACAGCAGAGACCTTTAAAGTTAGTGAACTTCTTTAAAAATCGTTATTTTTGACATATTTAGCCTCTTTTTCTGTAAAAAATGATGAATATAATGTTGGCCGCATATTCTGACCAAAATTATTTTTTGATTGAAATATTTACTTTTAAGTATACTAATGGAAAAAAGAAACTGTGCATCACTTTGAAAAGTCACAAATTCAAAATTGTATTTAGTATTTTATACATTTTATCAAAAAAGTATTGCAAAATCATTTTTCTCAAGATCTGGACAAAAAATTTCATTTTTAGACCCCTAAAAGATGTTTTGTTTGCAGTTTGAAATCAGGTAGTGTCAATTTGAAATTCACAAAATCACACTTTGGAAAAAATGCACATTTTTGAAATTAAGTTTTATCAGCTGATTCTCACCAAAAAAGTTTCTTCTTTTAGTGGTTGAAAGTTAACAGTTTAAATTTTGAGTGAAAATCTTGATTTTTCATTTTTGGGTTTAAAAGTGTTTTTTTGAATCTCAGAAATTGGAATTAAAAATTTTTCGGATTTTGACCCAGAAATGATCTGCATGGTCCACTTGACATTCAGTGAAAATTTCAATTCGATAACTGTATTTTTTACGATTTTCTGATTAGGAGAAATATGGGTACAGTTGATTTCCAATAGACATGCACAGTTTCTTTTTTCCATGAGTATAATAAATAAATAAACAAAAATCAATGTTGGTCAGAGCATGCGGCCACTTTTGATTTTGGCACAAGTGCTGAAAAGGGGAAAAAAATCGACAAAAATAAGGATTTTCCTAATTTTTCTCATATTTAGGGGGTAACTGAAGGAAACAGCACAATTTTATCACTAGAAAACTATTATATTTGTTAAATATATGTATTCTCTGAGTTATTTCTATTGCATTTATTTAGATTTCTTTAATATGAAAAATCAGCCCAACTACAGGGCCAATTATAGGCCTTTGTGAACATACTCCTTTATAAAAGTTATTTGTTGTCTGTTTTTTCGTGCTATTCTCACTTTTTCAAAATAATAAGTTTTTGCAAAAAGGTACAATAGCTCAAAAGAGAAAACCTCATACAACTTCCACTCAACCATAAGTTTTGCAGACCTGTGATATTGAAGAAAGTAGTTCTTCTCTTCTGCTTTCCGATCAATGGTCACCATCAAGGTGATCTTGAAAAAAAAACCAATCACCCACTGGCCTCGTTTAACGCTGCTGGCGGATTTCCGTTGTGATTTTTCTTAATTACTGCTCTTTATTTGAGCTGTGTCCGTACGATAATTCAACAACTCATTATTTCAATAAAAAGGTATCATATCAAGTACTTTCAGAGCACAGACTGAGAGAGATGGAAAACTGAGGAGAAGTGATGATAATAACTAACAAGGCCTAGCTAATTTAAAAGGTGATACCACAGTCACAGAAATATTACAAATATGACTGCTCACTTCATAAAAAACATTTTATTTCTTTCTTAGAATTACACAAGTAGTTAATCTTCTTTACGTACATGTACACTTTAGTGCACTGTGCTACTATTAAATGAAGAATCAAGGGAGTTCCAAAGGGGCATTCGAATATCATAAGTTGTAAAAAGGCCATGATAAAAATGAGCAGACACAAAAGACAGGAGGCTATTCATGGCCGATTCACTCCCCTGGTCCTAAGGCATAAAGGTATCTTCTGTAAGAGGACATCTGACAACTTTGTCAGGACATTAGCCAGTTGAACTAAAAACAATTCTACTTCAACCTGCTTATTATAATACACGTGCCAAATTGTCAATAATCAATTTAGTGCAGGTAAAACCATGAAGGGGACAAGGCAAACACTGTATGATGAACCAACATCAGTTCTCATGAGAGATAGATACCTGTATTTTCTGTGAGCACATGATGTTTTCTGCAAAATTTCAATAGCAACCAAGAAGAAAGTCATCACCTATTGAGGAAACTAGATACACCCTACACAAGTAGTTAATCTTCTTTACGTACATGTACATGTTACACTTTAGTGCACTGTGCTACTATTAAATGAAGAATCAAGGGAGTTCCAAAGGGGCATTCGAATATCATAAGTTGTAAAAAGGCCATGATAAAAATGAGCAGACACAAAAGACAAATCATGGAATAATAGAAAAGATGTAAACAAGTTTTCTTTTCTTTATCATTTTTTTCATAATGATAATTGAAACAAGGTACATTAAGAATATCCATAAAACAATATGCTCCCAAATTTAAAATTATACACAATATCAAACAACAAAGATAGACTCTAATTAAAAAAAAGTAAAATATAAATAAAGCAATTTCTTACAAATAAATACTTTGAAGTTGGTTTTCAACTGTGCATTGAAATTCAATTAGCATATGCTTTAAACATTATAACTTAAAAAAAAAAACAACAAAAAACAAACACCTAAATTTTACTACATGTAAGAGTATTTTACTCTCTAGATGTTCTACAATCAAAGATTGTACTAATAAGTAGTTAAACCACAACTATAGGTAATATCAGTAAGGGCTGCTCTAGAATTTAATGAAGGGGATTATGGGGAGGTCCTCAGTGACGGGCACCAATGAAATCTAATTTGATGCACCAGTACTGTGGATTTATTTATTTTTTATGCGTACAAATTTTCATGGTTTGATGAAAAGTATTAGTTCGTGGATTCATAAATTCATGGATTTGAAGGCTGCAGCACACAGGTTAATGTTTAATTTCCTTTTCATGTGGTAATCAAATTTCATGGGTCTATGCCACCTACAAAAACCACAAAAATTGATACTCTACAAATAATAATGAATCCACTGTAACTCTATTACAAATGTACTTCTTACAAAAACATTTCAGACACCCATAAATTATTCAAGAATTGCCTGTGCTCCCCTTTTTCACATTTAAGGATGTTCGCTACTATTATTGAAAATAAATAGGTTTCAAATTTGATGCCTTAAATGAAAAGATAAAAGTAAAAGATATAAAATAAGCAAAAAATTTTGATAGGTTCGTGACCTCGTTTTCAAGATAATTGACTTAAAGTTTTGGCGGGAAAAGGTTTTCTCTGACTTTTTCATAGGTTTAGCATTAGCCCTATATAGCTGTTAAAACCCATGACAGAATAAATAGGATTTGATAAAACTTTGTCTATAACCTCTTTATGACATATTAAAGACATTGATAACAAGAAAATAGGGGGTTCGTGGGCAAAAATATTAACCCTATTTTGATGGTAAAATCCAGAGGATTCCGAAAAAATGACAGAAATACCAAAACAAGACCAGCGAGCATCCTTAAGTCTAAAACAGTCAAAAACAAAATGTACATACATGTATATGCTTCAATTAACTTGGATAATAATTATCATTAAGACATTGAATTTCACAGCCATTTATTTGCAAATCTTTCTTAGGCCCTAATAATAGCTTAAGGGTCATCAAGACATTTTGAAATTTTTTGAAGAAAATCTTAGTATATGAACAGCACATATGACATATTATCAGGATAAATAAAGTATAGTAGGACCTAGATTTGGATACACCTTATTACATTGACACAATTTTTTCATGAAATTAGCTCGTTTTTTTCTATACAATTGTTTTCCAGAATAAGGACAAATTATCCCTTTTGTACATGTACCACATTAAGTTAAATTATAATTAAACGTCACATAATATTTGAGGCCACGTTAAACGGTGTACAGTGATATTAGCCTAAAATCAGCTATGTTCAAAAATGGAAAAAAAAATGCAGAACTTAAAAATTATAGAATAAACCATGAAAATAATATAAAAAATTAATAAGAATTTATTATATTGAAGTCCCGCTATGGTTTATTTTTTTATTCTATATGCAGTCTTTGCTGTACACATACTAAAAGTTGATCTAGAATTAAGCCATTCTAAGGTAGACTTATTAATGAACCCTTGGAAATAAGATTGTAAAAACATTGTTGGTAGCAACAAACATGGTCATACCTACATATAATATCTTAGTAGATGCAATCTTATATTCTTAATATGCTTTCAAAATTTTAAATAATAAATATTCCAAATATAACTATGGACCTAATATAAAAACTTTATTCAAATATTTAAAAAAAAAACACACACACAAAAAACAGTCCCTTTTCTTGGCCCATTAAACATTGTCAAAACACTTGATAACTATGCACAATCTTGTAAAGCAAACCAGATATTAAAATCAACAACATGGCAGAAAATTTTGATATTTATTGAGGCTTAACATAATAAGTAGAAAGTCTCGTTCTTAGTAATTTGACCTAACATTGGACAAAACAAGACATAGATTGGATTTTTGTACTTTAAGAGGTAGGAAAAGATATGAGGAAAAACTGACAACAAACCAATATATATATATTATAAAAACTTTGTACAACACATTTGAATAAAACAAAAAATATTAATGATATTTCATTAAATGAAAACAAAATGGCACATAAATAAAAATATAAGTATTTAACATTATATCTAACAGAGTTTATAAACTAAATGATCAAAATAACATGTACCCTGATATCATTCTACTACATGTGTAACATGATTGGTTTTTTATCTATTAGGAAACTTCTATAAAATAATGGCTTATATGTAACATACCATGGGAGAGCTCACAAAAGGATAATGTCCACTTCATATTGAAATTGAACTTTAACTTGGAAAAAAGTCCAATTATCTCCCCCTTATTAACACACTTCCTTAATGTTACGTTTCATTGCTTTATGAGCTTAAAAAACACAAAATCAAAAGAATATCTTTACCTTAATAGAAAGAACAAAATAAAGAGTATGAGAACATCATCATGGAACTTTGATTGGCAGAAACAGGTAGATTGATTGATTGATTTTATTTTGTTATGTCCTTTCAGCAACATTGCAGCCATACATATTAAATAGATGGAAAAAGAAAAACAGTATAAAGTGTACATAAAACATATAAAGGCATAGTATTGGTTATTTTAAAAGTAAGAAAGATTGCATCATTTTTTTTTTATAAATCAAACAAAACTAAACTTTTGAGTTTGGTTTTCAGCAGCTTCATATCAATATCAATGAAAATAAACCACGTTTTGACATATTGTGAAATAATGCATTATGTAAAAGATAAATATCTAATATCATAAATATATTTGTGGCAAGTAAATGCAATCAAAATGATACATATATTCAAGCATTAAGTAAATTGGCCTTTATTAAGTAGTGCTATGATTCAGCCCTAGGAGACAAAGTGTTTCAATATTTGACTGAAGATTGTGTTAAAAAAAATCTCATACTCATTGAGCGACGGATGATAGCAAATAAAATCTCACAGGAGACACAGCAACAAATGAGAAAAGTCTGCAAATTACAATTAAGATTTTATAAGTACATGTGTACTTAATTTCATCTGAAAACCATAATATTAACACTTACAAATATTGCAAACAGTGCAAACATTTCATAAACAGTGTTTCTTTTTCTTTTTCAAAATTGTTGAATATATTACAAAATCAAAAACTGCAACAGAATGTTACTCAGGAAAAAAACCATGGAGTTGATAAACTGATTATTTTGGGGGGATTTCATGTGAATAATTATAAATGTACAATCATCAAAAATGTAAAAACACAACAAAATTTGCATAGGATCAAGATAAACATACTGATATCACTGAGGAATGTTTAATTGACAAATACAATGTATGATAAAATATAACAAACTGATAAACTTACAACAAAAGATGAAAAAAACAAACAGGAAAGTGTGCATCTAATTAATGAGACTGAAAGGAAACTCAAACTCCGTCTTGGGGATATGACAAAGTCAATAGTCACATTGAAATCTCTTCAATAAAAAAAATCATTTATAGAAACAAAACAAAATATAAAAACAAGAGTTAACACTAAAGTATGTCTGGCCTGCCGGCACCATCAGAAACAATTATTCTTTCTTTCTTCCACTATATTTTGAATTTACATGGATTTTCAGTTTCTGAGATCAAAAGATGTTTATAGAACATAAACATTGCAAATATATGCAATAAAAATAATCAAAGTCACTCAACCAAAAAAATCAAGGTCAAGGTCAAAAGATGAGGATGTAACTGTGCTAAGCTACTACTGGGACATATGCATACCAAGTTTCATCAACCTAGGACTTATAGTTCTTGAGATATGGAGTTGCTCACAAAACTTTTTCATTGCTAATATATGTATTGAAAATTGTCAAAGTCACTCAACCAAAAAATCAAGGACAAGGTCAAAAGATGGGGATGCAACTGTGCTAAGCTACTACTGGGGCATATGCATACCAAGTTTAATCAACCTAGGACTTATAGTTCTTGAGATATGGAGGTGCTCACAAAACTTTTCCATTGCTATTATATGTATTGAAAATTGTCAAAGTCACTCAACCGGAAAATCAAGGTCAAGGTAAAAAGATGGGGATGCAACTGTGCTAAGCTACTACTGGGGCATATGCATACCAAGTTTCATCAACCCAGGACCTATAGTTCTTGAAATATGGAGGTGCTCATAAAACTTTTCCAAAAAGTTAACGCCGCCGCCGCCGCCGGTAAAGTAACACCTATGTCCCGCTCTGCTTCGCAGGCGAGACAAAAAATTATAAAAGAAAATGCTTCCTCAAGTCATGTTATTTCATGCAAAACTTCCCTTCAAAACAAAAAATTAGAATCTGAACTGTTTTGCAAAACAAAATCTTTTCATTCAAATTGACAACCCCTAAATGATTTTAAGAAGAAACTTAAAACTTAAAGAGATTCAACAAAATTGATTCAGAGATGAAACTATCATTTGAAATTTCTGGCATAATCTAAACCTCTTTCACATAAACCAGTTATGTCTAATAGTAGATTACAATAAAAAACAACATACTTCCTTACTAAAACACCATTCTAACAATATACATACAAGATTTGAATACATAGTTTATATGATTATCATTTTCTACAAAATCACAGCATTTGCATATAAATAATTTATATAATTATACTACATAAGCACTCATTCTACCCCTACCTATCAAATATTAACCACCACCAAAGTCTCTCTCACACATCTTATACATTACAATTATACACTTCCATCTAATGGAGAACCCCTATTGATCATCTTCCATTCTTTAACATATTTTCTTCCATATCTACAAAGCACCCTATCCTTGCCTAAGTTCTTCCTCCTGTACAAGCTAATTTCCTCCCTGACTATGGAGCACCCCATTCATGTCTAAGTTTATCCTCCTGAAGGTGTTCTACCTTCCATTTCTGTGTGTCCGATGACTGATCACACGGATTCATAAAAATTTCTTTATTGTGAGGATCACAGTCTAAACACTGGTTACTTATAACATGAAATATTTGTTGTGTGTCCTGAAAATATGAAATTAAAGCATGATAATTTTTATGCTTTATGTAAAAATTAAAAGAATTCAACAAAGCCAGATTATGGAGTTTATGTATCACAATTGATTTGTTACTACAGAGCTTGTGGGAATTACATCGACTTCCTTGGCAGAGTGTCATGTTTGACACAAAAATTGCTAACACAAGGCTATGTTGCTCCTTGGTTGCTGTATTAACTTAAGAAATTTTACGGTGACATCATGCACTCATTGACAAATATGGGATTTCTATCTCACAGACGAGTGAAGATGTTGGTTTGTTATGAGGTTTTGTTTTGTCTTCCTTTACCCAATTTGATACACTGAATTGGAAATCAGCAGGTGTGCTGTACCAGGCAGGAACTGCTTTCTCTTATGGAATACCTGAGTTCACTCTTGTTATAACTTGAGCATGTGCTGTTGATTTCTGTTTAGTTGTTTTTGTTTTTTTGTATTTCCTCATGCTGTTCTTGTTTACCAGTTTTGTTGTTGCCCTTTTGAACTTTTGACACCCGAATGGCCCATTGGTGTCCTTTGCTTCTTCCTAATACATGAATAGTTAATGGATTAATGTTGATAGAATTTCCATCTAAAGGAAACACACTTGACACAAGGGTGTTAAGGTTAGTTAATAGATTTCATTGAAATTAATTTATGTTTTTGCAAAAAGCTGCACTATATAAACCTAACATTCTATCATCTTAATTTACTTACTAAATTATATTTAAATCTTTGATTGCCTTTCATACCATGGCAGTTGTACAATAGAACTGGAGCTTTTCTTATAGACTGTGAGACATCAAAACAGACTGATCTCTTTCCTGGTCGAATGTCTTTATGCCACGTAAACTGTATATTCTAAAATTAAACAAATAAATAAAAAAGCTAATTCTTAAATAATCTAAATGGACCATTTTTGTGATCAGGACCAATACATGTAATATTAAAATGCTTGAATACATGTACTGAAAAATTAACTAAGGGTACCACTGGCACTCAAACATCACAAAATTTACTTCAAAGTTTTTATTATAAATAATTCAGCCATTTGCATGAAATTTTAATAAATACATCTCTCAATATGCTTGGTGCTTATGTATAAACTTTATAAATTTCAGAACTGTTCTATAAATCGACTTTCAGCTAGAGGTTTACCATGAATCTCCGCTAGTTGGATAGGCAAGCTAAACAGCAATCTTAAACTATAGGGATCTTCTTTACTTGTCCATTTACTTTTAAAAAATCTATGTATTCATTTTATATTATAGATTTTCAAAAGCTTTTTCTCAAGTTATAACCTTACCTGTTTATTCCCTACCATCCCTATGACCTTTACAACATTACTTGTCCACCCCCTGACATCCATTTAACCTTTGACCTATATGACCTGTTAACGTCATTCCTATGGCTTGTGAATTTTATTACCTTACCTGTTCACCTCTTGCCACTTCTATTACTGTGATTCATTATTATTCGTGGGGTATCAATTTCCGAGGTTTTCGTGGTAGGCCTTGACATGCAAAATTTTATACACCACGAAAAGGAAATTTAACATTGTTCTATATGCTGCAGACTTAAGAACAACAAATTTAAGAATCCACAAACTGATCCTTTTTCATCAAACCACGAAAATAAATGAATCCACAGTACCTTTTCTTTTTGTGAACTCACCTGTTCACCTTTGGCCATTCCTATGACTACCTGCCATTCCTATGACCTAACCTGTTCACTACCTGCCATTTCTATGACCTTTCCTTTTTGTGACCTTACCTGTTCACTTTTGGCCATTCCTATGACCTAACCTGTTCACTAACTGCCATTTCTATGACCTTTGCTTTTTGTGACCTTACCTGTTCACTTTTGGCCATTCCTATGGCCTCACCTGTTCACTACCTGCCATTCCTATGACCTTTGCTTTTTGCAACATTACCTTGTTCATCTGCTCCTATGATCATTTACTTATATGACCTTAACTATTAACTCCTTGCCAGTCCTATGACCTTAGAGTTGTATGATCTTATCTGTTCACCTCCTGTCATTTCTATGACCTTTGACTTGTTTGGCCTTACTTGATCATCTCCTGCCATTCCTAAGACCTTATCTGTTGACCTTCTGCCATTCCTATGACCTTTGACTTGTATGACCTTACCTGTTCCCCTCCTGCATTTCCACCATCTTTAATACACGGCTCAATTGTAAATCTTTCATTCTGACCTTTAAACCGTGTATCAATACACATATTAGCTTCTACATTTCTTATCTGAAATATAAGATGAAATAATGATATAAAATATCATCCATATTGTATTAAAAACTTGTTACTGTTGATTAGGGGTGTAAGGATCCACCAGTGCACCAGTGCATCACAATAGTTTATCCTATGATCCGGAAATCAGTTCTATATTTGACTTCGTGATTCCGATCAGATCCAAAAAATATCATATCCGTCATTGTTAGGAAGATGAAAAACATGCTTCAGGTGTTAACAATGGCACAAATCATTGCCTTTGGAACTGAAATAAAATCTTTTGCTTGAAAAGACTTTAGTTTACAGTTTAATCAACACACGAAAATAATACTTCTTCAACAATGAAATCGATTACAATGGTATGACAAGCAGGTCTTTTGTAAATAATGAAAATAAAAGGTATTGTGATACAGATCGGATCATGGGCCAAGAATCGTTATCTGTATTGGATCGTTGGGAAGTGGTATTGTTACACCCCTATTGTTGATTGTACCTATATATGCTGGTTTGGTTTTTATATAGTTGCATTTTCAACAATGTATCTAATAAAATATTTTACAGGAAAATTTTGTTAAATAACCCCCCCAAAAATGGAGTACAATTCCAAATCATTAAAAAAAAAAACTAAAAAAAAAAAAAGAATAAGATCATGGGTCAAATTTATTTTTTTAAAATACGTCAGAAAACAGAAAAATGTTCAAGTGAGGCAGTTTAAGAAAAACAGAAAAATATTCTATATATTCAACCAATGAAATTATTTCCTCTAAGGCATATATTAAATAAACACTTACTTCCCCATCAGCAAATGGTGGTGGTTCTACTGCAGGATAATAGTCCTCTAAATCAAAGGCCACTTTAGTCATGAACCATTTGAATGGTTTACAGTTGAGTTTCTCCCTGATAGCCTTCTGTTCTGAGAGATCCCCTGGGTCTATGTTCCTGTAGTGAGGTCTGTGGTCATACAGGTACTTGGCATACTCATCCATCCACACTTCAGCTACTCTCTTGTAGTTCTACAACATCATCATATAATAAAAATATCTAAGTTCTACTTAAACCTAAACAAAACTGTTAAAATATTTCTATTAATGCTAAAATACTGTGATTTTGGAAAAAAAATTCCAATATTTTTACTTATTTCATACATGTATTTTTAAAAAACATACAACTTTTTATCATTTTCAAACAACCAAATGATTTGCAAAAAAGTTTTGACAATTTTGAAACATATGTGTGCAAAAAATCTTTTCGTTTTTTTATGTTTGCTTTTTGTTTTTTTATGTTTGCTTTTGGTTTTTATCTTTTCATTTTTGCCTACAAAAGAAGAAAGCATGAGGACTTTTGGTTCATTTATCTGTTGATCCAAAATTAAGTTTATCTTCAAGTTTACGTATATCAGTTTTGTAGACTGAAACAGTGTCAGTTTGACACATTATCTTGTCTATTTAATTGATTTTATTCATTTTTTGTATTTACTAAGGATCATTGTCTTATACACATTAATTCTTAATTCTGATTTCTAAAATAAGCTTTGTCGTGTACTGTTTTGTTGATTAATATTTTTACCTTACTCATATAATTTCCGTGGCCTGCATTGGCAAATGGAACAAAGTTTCTGTACACGTGGCCTATTCTAGAACATGGTACATCTACCATCCTGCCGCCACATTGCCAAAGCTAAGAGAAATATAAAATATCTACATACCCTACCGACAAAGTCTCCCACGCCAGGGTTGGGGAATGGAGCGAACTTCCTGTAGATATGACCAATCCGTGAGCACGGAGCATCCACCATTTTCCCTCCACATTGCCAAAGCTAAGAGTAAAATGAAACTGCATGCAATAGTCAGAAAGTGAAAACTACAATACTTACAGCTTAATATTTACAGGAGTAAATACTCGTAAAGTCAGAAATAGAATGCTACTGCTAAAGAAATGATAAGTACCGTTACATTCCTATAATTACATTTTTTAAAAATTCATGTGGGTTTTTTTATATTTCATTCAGATATTGTTCACATAAAATAATAATTGTTCTTTTCCTAATAACAAAAAATATCATCTTTGTAAATTACTTTATAACTACTGACAAAATATACATTATTTGTGCCGCAATTTAAAATTGAACCATTAAAAGACCATAAAAATATGCCAGTCATTACTCATAATTTCTTTAATTTATAAAATTATATTTAGTAAGAAATTAAAGAAAATGTTGATGACATCACATTCACAGGGTGAAATTTGGTCAATGGGCTCATAGTCAAAAGTGTTTCAGTCTATCACGAAATTTGTTATATCTTCCATCAAATCAAATAGAAATATTTTCAAAACATTTGTCATATACATGACTTGCTTGAAATAAATTTTTTCTCTAAATGGTACATGTGGTATGAAGGGATAAAAAGCAGAAAATTAGAAATTAACTACATGTTCAATTAAGTTTTAACAAGTAAATAAAAGTCCTATAAATACCAATACCAATAGAGTATTGAAACATTCTATAAGAGGATAGAATATCATTAAACCAAATACCTTCAAAAATAATCAAGAAAAAAAATAGAACTACATTTTACATCTATAATACATGTAAAAACCCTCTACATATTTAAGCCCCACTTCCTTTGAATCAATAAGTTGAAAATAAACTTGAAGTAGTTTTTTATTTTTTTATGCTTCACATATAGTTTATTTAACTAGAAGCTAACAATAATCTGTTTTGCTTATTGTGTGAGGACCAGAAGAATTGATCAGTACTGTCAGAATGATAATATTTTTAGTTCTTTTCATGTATGAGAAAAATACATTGTTTTATCACTAATACATTTAAGTTCACAAATGGGCTGTAGAAGCAGTTCTAAATGTAATTAAACCGGATTCAATTTACCACTTCTTTAATAATGCTTATACAAAGTCTGGACCATTTCATTTTCATTTGTCTGTACCTCTTGGACATTTTGAGATTTTTCTTCCCTTGTTCATTTTTTTAATTGTCAACTGCATATATGATAAAAGATTTCTTAGACAGAAGCACTGCTCAACTGGTTATATAAAGTGTGTTAATATTGTTATTGATTACACTTCAAACTGCTTTTTACCCCCAATATTCAAAAGGTGGTTTCATTCTAGCTCCAGATCATCTTAGCAATAATCTTACTTTAAAAGACAGTTCATACTGCTCTCCACCCCAGATGTCTAGACCTGGGTCGTACCCTCCCAACTCCCAGAACCACTTGGCACTGATAGCAAATAATCCTCCTGCCATTACTGGGGAGCTGAAAAGTATAAATATATCAATTTCACCAAAATGAAATAACTGAATTAACAATTTTTTTTAATAAGTACTACATAAAGGAACAGTCACAGAAAAGAAGATCAACAAATCCTTGAAATGACTGACCATTAGGTGGGAGAACATTAAGGCAAAGTCTGAGGCCAGATTGACAAGCTACCCTAGGATAGAAGACAATAAAAATTCTTTCTCCAAGACCTATGTCCTACCAAGGATGAAAGGGTTTAAGCTAAGCAAGTAAAAGAATGAAGGGAAAAAATAATTTTTTTTTTTTGTTGTCTCAAAACTTTCTTCAAATGCATATAATGCTGGATTAAAACACCAGTTTGTAAACAGACAAAACAAATAGCTGAACTTGATCTGAAGATAACATCTGAATTATTCTCGTTTTTCTTGGAAATTATACAGATTATGGTATGAAACTCTTAATATGAATAATTGTGTATAGGGGGTTATTTACACGGCTTTTTGTGTCAAAACTTTGCAGGTTTTATTCCCTGGTTTGTGAATGTCTTTGGTACATCAAATGGATAATTTCATTGCATAAACTTTCTTGATTTTCATTGACCCCCAAAAATAAGGGAAAATTAACCACCGGGAAAATAACCCACTTTACAGTACATAATAGCTGTCAGAACTTTCTATATCAGTCTTACTTATCAAATCTGACTAAATATTTGTTACCTTCACGTACAGCATGAATATTCAACATTGTTTTATTGAAAAATAAAATCTTTGAGAAATGGTTCTATTTCAAAATCTTACTCAAAAGGCTCTGCTGGGTGTTTGAGGTCCTCGGGTCTGAGTGGTAGCCTCTTGTAAAAGAATTCCCAATCAAACGCCCCTCTTGCTCCCTCATCTTGGGCTCTGTAGGCAAAGGTCTCGTAATCTATCACATCGATGAATGGACAGACAACAGTTCTGTAGTCATCAGCGATGGGATCTGAAATGTTATCATTCTTATAATAAAGATAAAGAAGAAAAAAAGAAAGATTTTATTAATTTTTTTTTATCAATCTATTGCCAATATTCAATTTCTATGTAAATTATAAAAAAAAATTGTATATCATTTCAAAAATAAATATAATAATGCTACTGATTTTGTAAACAAGAATAAATGATTGACCATAAATGTTTAAAAAATCTCACTGATCACTAAAATGTAACACTAATTTATTTGAGGAACAGTTATGTATTAATGTAGTACATATCATATCACACGTTTTTACTTTTATCTGTGAAACTTTTTTTTAAAAACAATTGTTTGCAAAGTCTTCATTACTTTTTTCATTATTATGAACAAGGTAAACTTCATCTACTACAAGATTCTTACCTAACAATGGAGGTAGCCAGTTAACATTGGCCTCACAGTGAGAGTCGAGGAAGATAAGTACGTCGCCCGTCGCAGCTTTAGCACCGAGTAACCTGGTTCTTATCAACCCTTCTCTCTTCTTAGCTCGTACAACCTTCACTCTACCGTCAGGGAAGTTTTCTTTAAGGTAGTCATCCAGTTTTTGCTTCAGGAAATCTGTAAAAATCATACTGTTACAACACTGGGAAATGGTTATTCGATTCGGTATCTAGTTACATGATAATTGTGGTCGAATTGAGCTATGAATTCAAATTCCAATGAAAATTAATACTTTGTTTTAAATTAAACTTAATAATTTTTTTTAGCCCACCATAAAACCCACGATTTTTTTAAATGCCTGTACCAAGTCAGAACCATTTTTCCGGTATGTCTTCCTTGTTTTATCTTTTCTATTGGACATTGAAATTGATCCTCAAAGTTTGGTAATTTTGCTATACACTTTGTATATGAAATAAAGGTTCATCCTTATCATGCAAGAACGCATAAGGTATTTTTAATGTATATAATATTTAACTTTTTTAAGAACTTTTGCATTTCTTAAATGATGACAAACACATTTTACTATTATATTGTTTTAGTTGTGGACTCTGAACAATCCAGTGCAAGAATACATGATATATAGCCATTGCATTCAATGAATATTGAAACTGTAAATGCTACATGAAATGCTTAAAATGACAATTTGAATCAAACTATACAATACAACATATCTGTAATTGAAAAGTTAAAACTGGTTTCTCAAACAGTAAAACACCTACATGACCTAAGTAGCCTTAATACCTTTAGAACTAAAATCATCCACCAGTACGACTTCCTTCAGAAGCTCTGGAGGGGCTCTGTCGATAGCTGACCAGGCTGTTCTCAGTAATGTTGTCCAATGTTCATTGTGGAATGGGACAATCACACTGGCAGTGGGAAGCTTATTCCAGTACTTCTTCTTCTTACAACTAAAGGACAGAAATACTCAATGAAATAATTCAAACATTACTCTATATATATAAGTTTCCATACTTAAAAAATTCTAAAACAAATAACAGAACATTGATGGGCATGTTATAACAAGCAGGAACTGCTTTTCATTCCGAAGCACTCAAGCTCTCTTGTTTTGATTTGAGTTATGTTGCTGACTGCAGCTTGGATGGTTTTATGCTCGTTTTTTGTTGATGTTGAGCATTTTGTTTCAATTTGTCTTATCCTTTATGTCTATGAAATGTTGCATATTTTTGGTGTTGTCTTTTAAGCAACTAACTTTGCCATTGCCTTTTAAACTTATGACAATGGAAAAAACCTGTTTTCCACATTGGGATAAATAAATAATAACATTATTCCTGTACTCAAAAGTATGATGGGTGGATTTAGCAGCCTCATGTATATGATTCATGTCTTCATGTTTTTTTAAAGGGAATGACTAAGTTCAGGATGTAGAATATCATTATAAATATTTTTTTTCAAATTCTTCTTGAATAGGTTGTGCGCATCTTTATCATGTTTATCATCCATGAAATGACTTTGCAAATGTTGAATACTGTAGCTTATATACCTTTCATATACAAACTTTGTGTGACAGACAGACACACAGACAAACGACCTTTCATTAAAAAACTTACTCTGGGTGCCTGATATCTTTCATGGCTCTGTGTAATGAGATTTTATCACTGGCAAATGCATTAAACCCATTCACTTTGTACAGGTCTTGTTTCTTCTTCTCCTCGCTGGCATCTAAGATAACTGACTGACCCTGCTCACCTGGACCTAAAATATTCAGTCAATATACTACATGTATTTTATAAAATTTACTTAGCTAGAATAAAAGACAATGAGATGTGGAATAAGTGTAGTCAGTGCAACATACAATATCAATAGATATTTTAAAAAATTGGCAATGGCAAACAGACAGCAGCCTTTAATATGACCAGTGCTCCCAGCTCACTGCTATGCAACTGGTCCTAGATTAAAAATATAATACGTATGATTCAAAACCAATATTAAAATGTCAACAAAAGACCTCCTTCTTGACAAAGAACAATTAACATACAGTCAAGGATTAAAAACACATATTTTTACCTGTTCTCTGTTTCTCTTCAGCTACCTGTTTATAATTATGCCAGTCTATCTTTTTACCTGTTCTCTGTTTCTCTTCAGCTATCTGTTTATAATTATGCCAATCTATCTTTTTACTTGTTTTCTGTTTCTCTTCAGCTAT
Source organism: Arcuatula senhousia (assembly GCA_963971305.1). Taxonomy (NCBI): domain Eukaryota; kingdom Metazoa; phylum Mollusca; class Bivalvia; order Mytilida; family Mytilidae; genus Arcuatula; species Arcuatula senhousia. The sequence goes on along the minus strand of OZ020312.1, from coordinate 51,445,434 downwards.
CTGTTAATAATTATGCCAATCTATCTTTTTACTTGTTCTCTGTTTCTCTTCAGCTTCCTGTTTATAATTATGCCAATCTATCTTTTTACCTGTTCTGTTTCTCTTCAGCTATCTGTTAATAATTATACCAATCTATCTTTTTATCTGTTCTTTGTTTCTCTTTAGCTATCTGTTTATAATTATGCCAACCTATCTTTTTACCTGTTCTGTTTCTCTTCAGCTATCTGTTAATAATTAAACCAATCTATCTTTTTACCTGTTCTCTGTTTCTCTACAGCTATCTGTTTATAATTATGCCAATCTATCTTTTTACTTGTTCTCTGTTTCTCTTCAGCTATCTGTTTATAATTATGCCAACCTATCTTTTTACTTGTTCTCTGTTTCTCTTCAGCTATCTGTTTATAATTATGCCAATCTATCTTTTTACCTGTTCTCTGTTTCTCTTCAGCTATCTGTTTATAATTATGCCAATCTATCTTTTTACTTGTTCTCTGTTTCTCTACAGCTATCTGTTTATAATTATGCCAATCTATCTTTTTACCTGTTCTCTGTTTCTCTTCAGCTATCTGTTTATAATTATGCCAATCTATCTTTTTACCTGTTCTCTGTTTCTCTTCAGCTATCTGTTTATAATTATGCCAATCTATCTTTTTACCTGTTCTCTGTTTCTCTTCAGCTATCTGTTTATAATTATGCCAATCTATCTTTTCCTTTTTAGAGCTGTCCATCAGTTTTACCTAAAATAAGTATGTAACTTAAAAAAAAAATATGTTGTCTATACATGTACATGTATGTTTGCATGGAAAACAAGGAAAATGTGACAAATACATGTAGACACAGAGCCCCAATGTGTATCTGTTATGATGATTTTGGATTCCTGAAAATGTAAAGTGTAGCATTCTTGCTTCTTAAAAAAACTAGCTTACAACTGAACACCTCCGTTGTTAACAACTGTACCAAACTTTTCTATATTTATTTCTGCACTAAAATGGACATGATATTTGATAATATAAATTTATAAAGGATGAATGGCAATAAGACCCATTTTTGGCCCAAAATTTACCATCAAATTAAAACCGAGCTTACAGATGTCTTAAGTTGCTGAAACATTGATCAAATACTAAGCTTAAAGAAAATGATAAGCTTTTGTCATATCAGTTAAGTTGTTATGCAAATTTGTTAACTTAAAAGCTATAAATTGAAGAAATTGTCCTAATTTTATTCTTTTTTGCTGATTTTAACACACTTTTAGGTAATGAAAACGGTGGGCGCATCTTCACACTTGGATAAAATATGTAAAATGATGAAATCCCTCATTTCTGAAAGTTTGAAGTTGTTGTTTTTATGAGCCCAATGTTTTCTTAAGGAAAATATGCACTGAAACCATTCAAAGTTGCAGATTTTTTTCTATTTAGTCAAATAACACCGCTAAATGTGATGTCCTTACTACATCAAAATGACTGAAATTTTCTTATCTGGTGTGTTTTCTTTGTTACCACGTATAAGTTGATATTTTTTTATAAATATCTGAATAATATTTGAACCAATTACATTTTCTTGGGTTATTCTTGGGTTAATTATGGATCTTAATAATCCTCATCCTTTGAACTAAAGTTACTTGATTCATTATCGTTTTCAAATGTCATTTTTCCCAGAAAACTGCAAATGATGAAAGTGTATTCAAAATCAAGTTCATTTTAGCACAATTTAATCTAATTGTTTATATCTGCTTGTGGCAGACTTTGACCTGTAACAAGTTGCTTTAAAATAATTAACTTGAATCTAAGTTTGCTCTAAAAAGTAAGCATTAAGTTAAGTTTGCTCAAACAAGTTGACTTAAAGTTCAGTTTGCTCTAAAATGAGTAAGCTTGGAGTTACATTTGCTCTAGATTTCTAAGACTAGTTGACTAGACCTTAGTTTTAGTCGACATGTTATGTGGACCCATCTGTATTTTGTATGTTGTTCAAACAATACATGTATAAAGAACCTATCTAATGCGAATCTTGAATAAACCATAAACCTAAGCAGTTCATAGCAGTCTTCAAATTCATGTACATTTTTTCATCTTTATAAATAAAAGAAACTAAGTGAGGAATCTAGTAATGGTAGTTCAAATTTATAAATTCATATTATCAAATATGATGTCCATCTTAATGCAGAAATAAATATATAAAATTTTGTTCAGTTGTTTAAAGCAGAGGTGTTCAGTTATGCCTTAAATGCTGCCCATGTGTCACTCAACGTTTTGGACACAGATAATCTATTAAGGGTTAGGAATCAAAACCAAATAGAACCCCTACTTGAAGCTACATACCTAATATTAACACCTTATAATCAATAATTGCTGAGAAATCTATTTGAAAAATTTTCTACCAAGAAAATTTAGTGAAAAAAAGTCAAGGTTGGCTCGTTCAAAGGGAAGTAAATGATCAACAGACCTGAAAACATATCCAACCATAAAGGACCCCTACCTGAAGCTACATACCAAATATTGAAAGCCTAAAATTAATAATTGCTGAGAAATCTGTTACAGAAATTTTGAACACTCAAAAACATAATATCCCTGGCAACTTTGTTGTGTGGGGTATAATTAAGTACATGTTAATACTGGACAGTTTAAAGGGGTTCAGGTAAGAAAGGTTTCACTGTATCAAAACGATTCAATTGCGTACATGTAGTAATACATGTGACCCATATTATCTCCTACATGTGACCTATATTATTTACTGCATGTGACCTACATTATTTCCTATATGTAACCTACATTACCTCCTACATGTGACCTACATTATCTCCTAGATGTGACCAATATTATCTCTTACATGTGACCTACATTACCTCCTACATGTGACCTACATTATCTCCTATATGTAACCTACATTATCTCCTACATTTTGTACATGTGACCTACATTATCTCTTACATATGACCTACATTACCTCCTACATGTAACCTACATTATCTGCTAATCCTCTTTCTGATGGGAATTTACTGTCAACATAAACATCTTCTGGTCCTCCTGAGCTACCAACCAGATACTTCAGCCCTACAATACACAGGATAGCTACCACGGCAAACTTCAATAGTGTAACTGTGTTTCTCCTCATGGTTGGTTATTAGCTACACCAAAGGTCCCATACAACCTGGAATATATACATTAAAGCAAGTAGGTAAGTAAGTAAGTAAACAAAACAATAGTTTAGAAGGTAAAACCACATTTAAAAGGTAAAATCCAAACAAGAAAATCACAATAAAAGGTAAAAATTAATAAAAAACTAAAAGATGCCCAAATTTTCGGACTACAAGTCCTTCCTCAGGGGCTAAAAGAATACGAAAGATGTGGACACATCAGCTGACCAAAAAGGAATGGCGAGTGTAGACCCAAGGTATACCACCTACGGAGACGAGTTTGTTTGTAGGGCTTAAGTAAGTAAACACTTTATTTTAAGCAGAGTCAATACTGGTTGCCTTTAAGAATCATGTCAAACCCTAGTTACTTTTCTTTTGCAAAGGTGATTATTTATGTAAGACCTACATGTAGACTAGACTTGTTCATTTTTTGTCAGTCCGGGCCAGCAAGTCTGATGACATTTCATCATATACATTTAAGTCTTTTTACATAAGTTCATAATACCATAATTCTTTTAAATTCTCATCCAATCTTCTTAAAATAAGGGGTGGGCAGGCAATTTTTATTTTTTTTTATTCCGATCTGTTTTGATAAAAATATCCTGCAATTCTCAAGAAAAATGTTTAAAAAAAACGACAGAATTTGCAAAAATCAAAATAATTTTTTCAAGGTGGCTAAGAAAATTGTACAGGAGGGGATGAGAATCTAGGATTTTTTATATTGGCCTAATAACTGAGGGCGTCACAGCCCTTTTGGTACGCGGTATTCCATGCTTTTTAAAGGGTATTCGGTACGCCAAGGTTCCGAATTTTTAGGCTTTTGGTACGCGTACACCATAATCTTTAGAGTATTCGGTATTCCAGTCTTTTTAACGGTATTCTGTCCTTTTTTTAACGGTATACAGTATTCCGGGGGCAGGGGCTGTGACACCCCCATAACTCTCTATATTGATATCAGTTAAATGGGGAAGGTGTTCATGCATCTTTATAATGTTTCTCTCATTTGATAATAACATTCTTTCCTTTTAAGTTTTTTTATGCATGTATAACATTGATGCCGTCCCATTTGAATCAAGTTTAACAAAATTTTAAAATGTACAAAGGTGCAGATTTTAATATAAATCTCCATATTGACTATAAATTTAAACCTTGTATTTCAATGTGGTATATAACCATGTATAATGATGAAATCATTTTAGAGACTGAAATTTTCACAACAAAAATATAATTTACCTAAAATATCAATGAATTTAAATCCCTAGCAAAGACTGACTTGTATTTCATTAAAATTTATCTAAATGCTATGATGTAGCTGACTTACGTTTGATCTATATATCAATATCGAAAGTTAAAAATCAACAAACAGCAACATGTTTCATTTTAAAGTAGAAAACTATTGAAACATGACGGTTGTGATTGAATTACTATTCAATACTTTACTCTATCGTCCTTTATGATACAATGTACAGTCATATTAATACTGAAAACATTCTACATGTATATGTTTGTTATAGAAAATATTCCTTTCATAATGCCTTCTGTTACAATGCATATAACATGATAACTGCAAATAATTAACTTAAACAACCATAATAAATAGCTTTTAAACATGTAAATGTATAATAGAATACAAGTATAGTCATTTTTACTCAGAAATTATGCTTAATATATATATATTTGTACAAAATACTTTTATCTATGCACTTATGGATATAATAACTTACATAGATTGTACATGACTTGCACAGGTTTCAGTAATCTATTGCATCAAATTAACATTGTGAATGCTCTCTTGCAATTTATGTATTTTACAAATCCATAAAAACAAATTACACAAGAATAATAGTTTAGTGTTTAAAAAATTACAAGAAGCTTAAGATTTACATTAGTCTTGCTATTAAATATTGTTACGCTATTAGTATTCATGTTAATGATTTGTTTTTCTTCAGATCTTGTTAAACAGGTAATCACCTAGGGTACAAATTCAATGTGTTAGCAAATAAGCTGGAGGTGACAACAGTAACATGAAACATACATCCATATGATAAATAGGGGATACATGCATCTGCAATGTTTATATTACTACCGTTGTACTAACTATTGACATGTATAAAATTGATAAAAAATTGATAAAATTGGTATAAAATTGTTTGATACCAAATATATTATGCATATTTTAAAATTATAAGCAATAACAGCCTGTAATATAAAAGTAAAAATTTTACATTTTGCCTCCCCCATCACAAAATCAAATACATTTGTACATGTATTGAGCAAGTGAGTTGCTGTTTTACACCCTTGCAACGCTTATAAAGGTTATTTAAAGGAGATGAACATGAAAATGATGATAAAATGAACATGAAATGATGATGAGAAATGAAATATATAGGTGGGTTGGGAAACAAAGGAAAAGTAAATTTTGGAGACTGCATGAAAAGGGGAGAGGTGGATAGGGACTGACAATTTTGCCTATTTGATGCACTACTTGGCAGTCCACAAAGGAGCCTTTTACATGTACATGCTTGAATTGTGGCACTCTTCACAAACCTTTGCCAACTATGGTTTGCAGTCAGGTTTTAGGATTATCCCCTGATGACCAGGCATTCATTATGACAGGGCTGTCCCATTAAATCACCTGGGGCAAACATCCCAGTTGCTTTGTGGGCTAAGAGGCCTGACCCGATGTCGGGTTTCTGAGCGCTCTTTAATGGACTTTTACCAAAAAGCTTAGTGCTGGTGAGGGTCTATTCGCCCCCCGGGCCCCACGTGGGAATTCATGTATTGAGAATCATGTTTACATAATAAAAAGTTATATTGGCCTTGCATTATGGGCTTATAACCCTTTTCAAAAAACTCAACAAGAATTCGATTTTGACACTTATATTTTCATTTTTGAAAGTGTAGTATCCCTTTGTTGGTAGGCCACGTGACGTGAACAAGGATGAGCTAAGGAAAACATCTATTTATCCGAAATCATTTATGGCATAATTTCCCCTCCCTGATTCAAATAAGCTTGTTTGGATTGAAGTCTTTGTGTTTAAGTAACTTTTTTGTAGATTTAAACTTTTGCAGACAGTTTAAGATGCTTTAACAAGTTGAAAATTTTAGTTAATTTCAGCAGATTTTCCATGGCGAGGCATAAATAAAAGATTTCTTGTGTCTGTACTTCCGGAAAAAAAGTTTTTTCAAAGGACTATTGATTCTGTTTTCTTGATCTTTATATTTTTTGTCTCTAAGTTCTAATTTAATTGGTGTACATTTAGTTTCCAATTGAACTGAAATTTGTCATGATCACTCCTACATCTCCTAGTCTCAAAACAGTTTTAGAACAAAACAGTTTCAATTATTAATTCATCATCCAAAACCATTAGTTGATAACATGTACAAAAACAATGTACATGTTCGTCCTACTCCCCTCATCACCTGTACGTGTGGATCAAAACATCGAACAGAAAATTTTTGTAATTTCCTTGTATATTCTTGGAAAATTAGTCTGGAACAAACTTTAACTTTATGCTCTTGGTTTCAAGATTACTTTAATTTGGAATGACTAATTTGGATTTTTTTTAAATATAAGTTCACAGAAGAGTTGAAGCATGATATTAAGGTAATTCAATGTTACATAACATAATGTCAGTTGCCTAGACCAAAACCCAAAGTGTCTGTCATGATTTTAAATACCATATTCAGTGATGATTTGTCTTTATTAGGCCAAACAATAACTTTGTGGGGAAATTCACCATGAACATATGGAAAATATATATCAGATGTCTAATGAAGTATTAAACTATTCAAGAATTTCAATTTCTACAACATTTACAAAGGTCTTACATTGTCTTACAAAAGAGTTTCTTCTACTGCCAGAAAGAACAAAAAATGTAATACCTACATGTTGGTTTGCCTTCAGAGACTATTTGTCGCAGGTGAGACAAACTAATAAACTTTTTATTTCATTGTTAATTATTTTCTAAATTCTGGGTTTGTTGTTGATTGTGCAGAGTTGGAAATAACAGCCTGCCCGCCAGCCCGAGACTGGTACCTTTTGGACATGGCTGGCTCAAATTCATGAAAATTTGACTGGTTAATATTTAGTAAAAACAGGTAGAATTTCAATTCAGGGCTAGTACTTTTTCAGCTAATTTCCTACCCTGGCATGTAACAAATTAAACTTGCATGAATATTTTGGATACATTTTTCATTTTAATCGATTAAACATGTTAAAATGTTAAATGTTTGTATCAGTTCTAAAAACAAAGTCATCCTACTCATTTTTTACATAGATGTCAGAGATTCTCATTATTCTACTGACATCATGCATATGACGAAAACAGGGGATTTCCATTTTATGACCTCTTTAAGTATTTTAGCAATTTTTTGGAGCACTAGTCTATTGTAAACAATGGCTTTACTCATTGCATGCTGCTGACCGTTTATTTTGTGTCCCATCAAAGGTTTTACACTCCCAAAGGGAGAGATAATTGTAGAAATGTCAATATTTTAGTTGTTCTATTAGCTGTATTTTCCTTCAACATCCGGTATACATGGTATAGCACACTTGCTTTCCTGAACTTTCAGCGTCTGTTTTCGTTTCTTGCAAATTTTATCACTAATAGCAATTGGTGACTCTTACCAATGGCAAACATTAAATTGGAGGGGTAGAAGCACCGAATTTAGAAACATCAAAGAGGTTGAAAAAATGGCCTATTTTGACCGCTTCTGTCCCTTCCTGTGTTCCACCTCAGTATATGCCATTGGTAAGAGTCAGAGAGCAAAAAGTCATGTGATTATGGAAGCCAAGGAGTTGTTCATTTGATGAATTAGACGGAATATTGATTCTATTGTGGGGTTTCGGACAGGATAAAAACATAAAAGTAAGTGTTCATGGAAAGAAACATGATTAATTTTCAATAATATGATGCTGGTTGATCATCAGTTCACATTTGAACCGTTAAAATGGTCTTTGAAGCGAGTCTGTCTGAAGTACATAGTATGGCCTCCCTTTTGAAAAGGGATAGAGGGGGATATATATTTTTTTAACTGTACACAAGTTCAAGTACACACATATTCATCTCATCGCATCAACAAAATTTGTGTTGATTTTGTATCTTTGCAAGCTTTTAGGGCAAAGCCATTCTCATATAAGATATGTTTTAACTTTGGGAGCATCACAGCTTAAGCCTGCCTCATATCTTCTTCTTTAATGTGTAAATCCTCCACTGTCTGGAGCGTTCACTGATAATAGTGAAAAACTGTTAGGCTATTTGATGTATATAGTAAGCAAGATTTGGTGCTATCCAGTATTTTATCGGTTCAAGTCCTAAGGTCACAATCATATCCGAATACTGGAGTGGATTGTACAACCGTCTATATCCCATAACCCACCACCGTATACTACATAGGATCTGTAGGTCTACATCCACTAAAAAATTCATGCAGCAACACATAGCGTAGAGCAGAATATTTACAAAAGCAGGTTAAATGTCTCTAGTCTATTGTCCATTAAAATTAGTAAAAATTTTATCTGAATAAAAAGTAAAAATATGACAAATAATGCATCAGAGAACTCATCAAGGTTAGTTAAAGTCAAACAATGGACTAATATAAGGGATATATGGATATAGATTTAGATCAATAACTACTCATAACTATATATAAATGTAGTATCAATAATTATATTATATAATATATATACTATAAAAGAAAACTATGGACCCATCATTGACTAATATTCACTCGTTAGCAACAATACAATGTTCACATAGCACTTAGATTCAGCACTCTACACCTCTCATATAATGTACCATTTGAAACAAGTGCCTGAAATTTTTATGCAAAAAAAAATGGCAAAACTTTTTTAGAAAAAATCATCTCCAAGATCAAGAACAGGAAATCATAAGAAAGAACACCTCATCATATACATGTGGTACGAGACCACAGTTAGCTCCCTTCAATTTTCGTAGTCCAATAATATAGTCCCTAATATAAAACATAGTATTTCTTGTAAATGCTATTGTAATGTTAGTTTTTATGACTAAAGGATGAACTTGGAGTATAATGAGAGATTAAAGATAGTATAAATTTATCAAACTTTAATTTTTCTGTAATTCATTGATACTAAGTGCAAAAAGGTGATTTTTTCAAGCACCTCTTTTCTGACCCTCTTAGGTGTAAATTTAAAAAAAAAAATCAAAATTTTTTTAGACGGTAGGATTTTCTGAATTTTTAACTAATGTTCTGGAAGCTAATGAACTTTATGTGGCCAAAGTTTCATTTTTTATGTGGCCAAAGTTTCATTTAAAAAGAAATGGTGCAATTTTTTTAATTTCACATAAGGCTATATTGAAAATGCATTAAAAATTTGGAAAAAATAATTATGGTCTCGGGCCTTATTAGAGGGGTAAGAATGGCCTATTTACACCTCTTAGAATTGTTTTGCAATGCCATTAATGGTTTTAAGTTGTTTAGATTAATAAGTTCTTTC